>JANLJB010029364.1:0-12485 GCA_026212285.1 Bursera cuneata
TGGATCACGATTCATGAATCCGACTGATGAGGAACCGTCTAGATTCAACCCGAAATCCCAGTTCACCGAACACGTACGAACGAGATCATCAGAAGTTTAAACAAAACAATGTTTCGAAATAATAATGACGATAATTAGCGTTAATTAATTATATGATTAACATTAAATAAACGGGAATAATTAGAGGCGTTAATTAATGAAAACGGAGTATCGTGGAAGGTTCGAGGAGACACTGAATATGCCACAAACAAATACAGCAAGATCGTGTCTCCATGATCTGCCAGCCAAGTTTCATATAAATTTATTTAAAATAAATAAATCAACTTATTTTACTGCGAAAGAGTAAAGACGTCAATTAATCGTGGTCCCCACTTCCCCGACTATTCCCAGCTGGCAATAATCTAGATAAAGAAATTGAATTTTTTTTTAGATTTTTCATAAATTGGTTTTTCTTTTTCTAATTTTGAAATTTGTTGTGTTGTTGTTCTGACTTTGGCAATTTAAAGCATGTATAGATGTGAAAAATTAAATTTTGATGGATTAATTATTTTATATTTTAAATATTGATGAATTAATAATTTCTTAAAGAAAATATTAAATGATTTAGGGGAGGCTTTTTAACCGTTTGTACCAAGCATGCTTGAAAAAAAGAATAATAAAAAAAAGATTGAAAAAAAAAAGATAAATAATAATTAAGGAGTAAGAGAATGCAAGGGTCGGTCAAAAAGAGGGGGAGCAGGAGAAAGAGCAATAAACAAAAAATAGAGTAAGTTGAAGGAGCGCCGCCCAATGTCCATTCATGGCTGGCCAAAGAAAGATGGTTCCACCGGTAAAGCCGGTTATCCTTAATTAATGTTTTAATGAGCAACAGCTTACAACTTATGAGTCATGCCCGGTTCTTCCGGTGGTCCAGTGAGAGTAGTACTGGTATTTTACTATTATTCTAATGCACCTAGTTTTCCACTTTCCTCAAACAGCTAGCTATTGGCTTTTGCGAATGCCATTTGTGGCCCCCCCATGTTCTCCTCATTATCAAAATAACCCCACATTGTTTATTTCTTTTTTATGTTAAATGTATTTATTATTTAGCATTTGCTCCATGGAAATCATTGCTTGGCTTGGCCTTATCAACAACTTATTAATTTTTATTTCTAATTATTTAAATTAATTTTAAAATTTTATATTATTCAAATATTAGGTAAATTATACACATATATAATCATACAGTTCATGTATGGTTATCATGTTCTATGCAAAAGAAAAAATTATTAATGTATCTAAAGGTTCCATCATACGTTGCCACATACGAAAGCAAAGCAATATTAAAAAAAAAAACAAGATTATTTTAATGTAATCATGGTGCAAAACCTTACTTCAAAGCACAAATTTTATTTATTTATCTTTTAGTCAGTCAATAAATAATATATATATTTTTACTGATTGAATAAAAATAACCGCGTATGAGAAATAAATGGGATGGAGAAGTCAAAAGAGGTATGAAAATTTTCACAGGGTGAAGTGAAATAGTATAGAGAAGTCAAAGAAACGGAGGAGTGGACGGAATCCGTTGATAACGTTTGTTAAATAATAGTTGTTATGTGTCTCAAAAACTGTAATCATAATGAGAGTGGTAAACAGTTATATTGGTTATATAGATAATATACATAAAAATGAGAAATTCTTCTGTAGTCCAATCTGGCCGTCCTTTAACGCGTTCACGCGTCTACTTGTCGCCTTCCCTGTGGGTGACCACTATATTTAAACATGCTATCCTTTCCCTTCTCTTAGCAGATGCAGCCCCTGAATTTTCTCTGCATCTGTACATAGCTATTCACTCTTCCAATACCAACCCTCCATCCCAATCCCAAAACGCCTTTTCATATCTATTCTACTCCACTAAATCGACCTACTTCAGAGAGGAAAGTAAAGTAGATTACGTTTTACAAACTGGGTATCACGAAAATGCCGTCATTGGAGGAGGAGCTGTTCCCTTCGACGCCGGGGAAATTCAAGATCGACAGGACTCATACCATGAACCGGCAGTTTCATCGATGTTTCGCTTCCACCAGTACCATGTTCTTGTGGGCTTTGTTTTTGGTTGCTTTGACGGCGTCGTATTTGAGTTTTCAGAGCTTTGTTGATTCCGGTAGCCGGTATTTTTCAGCCTCCTGGGGAGGAATCCAGTGGGAGAAGCAAGTTAGGAACTCTGCCCAGATCCATCGCTCCGGCGGGATGTCGGTGCTGGTGACTGGTTCAGCCGGTTTCGTTGGTACACACGTGTCTTTGGCTTTAAAAAAACGCGGAGACGGCGTTGTGGGACTGGACAATTTCAACAACTACTATGACCCCTCGTTAAAGAAGGCACGTAAAGCTCTGTTAAACAACCATGGCATTTTCGTAATTGAAGGCGACATCAACGACTCGAAGCTGTTGGCGAAGCTATTTGACACCGTGGCTTTCACGCACGTGATGCATTTAGCCGCTCAAGCCGGCGTCAGATACGCGATGGAGAATCCCCACTCCTATGTGCATAGCAACATCGCTGGGCTCGTCACGCTTCTCGAGGCTTGTAAGTCCGCCAATCCTCAGCCTTCCATAGTGTGGGCCTCATCAAGCTCCGTCTACGGCTTAAACGAGGAGGTCCCCTTCTCTGAGTCTGATCGAACGGACCAACCCGCCAGTCTATACGCTGCTACCAAAAAGGCGGGTGAAGAAATCACGCACACCTATAACCACATTTACGGACTCTCAATCACCGGGTTAAGATTTTTCACAGTTTACGGACCCTGGGGCCGACCCGATATGGCCTATTTCTCGTTCACGAGAAACATCCTCCAAGGCAAACCAATCACGGTATATCGCGGAAAAAACCATGTCGACTTAGCAAGAGATTTTACTTACATTGATGATGTGGTAAAAGGTTGTTTGGGGTCACTGGACACTTCGGGTAAGAGTACCGGGTCGGGGGGAAAGAAACGTGGACCAGCTCCTTATCGGATCTTTAATCTGGGTAATACGTCTCCGGTTACAGTTCCTAAGCTTGTGAGTATACTGGAGAGGCATTTGAAAATGAAAGCCAAGAAGAATATAGTAGAGATGCCGGGAAACGGCGACGTTCCATTCACTCACGCGAATATCAGTTCAGCCCAGAAGGCTTTTGGGTATAAACCGACGACGGATTTGCAAACCGGGTTGAAGAAGTTTGTTCGGTGGTATCTTTCGTATTACGGCTACAATTACGGCAAACGTGTAAATTAATTTTATTATATTTTGTTTTTTTAATTATTTTGGAAAATTTTAGAAGATTTTATTTTTTTTCCCCGGAAAGAAAACGAGGCAAAGGATGGGAAAAGAAAAGAAACCTAAAAAAAAAAAACCAAAAAAAGAAGAAGAAGAAAAGGGACGGACACATTATTCTTTTCTTGGGGGAGCGGTGAAATGTGGGTTATTTTCTTTGTTTTATTTCTTCTTTTCTGTAAGTAAAGAAAAAGAAAAGCTTTGATGCCCCAATACTAGCTCTTTAGCTTTCATATTTTCGTAATTTTTCCACTTTTGATGATTGTCTCATTATTTCTTTCTCGCTTGCCTTTCATCGTTTTCACATGGCACTTAGTCATAAGATCAATGTAGTATTCACATAGGAAACGTAAATAGTTACAATTCTTCAAAATTATATTTACAATTTAAGTTTTTAATTTCAATATTGCAATTTTTTGTTCTCTCTTTCGCGTTTAGATTGGATCAAACGGAGAAATTATTTGATTGAAAAGACGAAGGACACCTTAACCTTTTTAAAAGAAAAGAAAATGATAAGTGATCGGGGACAGCTAAGAGCGAAAACGACAGCGGAGATAACCGTGACATACGGTTTGCGTAGGGTCCCACCGACCTTATGTTTTGTCACTAACACATAAAAGTGGTAAGGTGGCCGTTGGATTCGACGAAAACCTTTTGGTCAAACAAATCCTGTGATCCAGGCTGTAAAAGTAGTGCGGCTACAGCGTGAGATTTCTCCCTTGCGTTTGCTTGCGTACAATGAGGTTCTCTAGATGGGCCACTTTGGCCTCACTTATTGGCTTCGGCGTCTCTGGATGGGCCCCTTCGGTGTACTCGTCTTTGTACTACTTTTTTAACTTTTGGAGTTTTGTCAAGCCTTCGTGGTGCTGTCGCCTGTCGACGGTCGACGTGTCGTTTTCTTGCAATTATTGATTTGCTTAGTTACTCTACGTAACGGTAACGGGGTCATGTTTAACCGTATTAACATGTTAATATTAGTAATATTAATTTTTTTTAAATTAATCGTAGAATTTCCAACACTTACATAAATGTAAAGAATTTACAATTAATTTGTAGTTATATAAAAAAAAAATTACGAACAAATTAAAAAAAGAAAAAAATAACATTACATCCACCGACAGTTTTCTGGGTCCAAGTGTAGTCACTAAACATGTGGATATTTCTTGGTTGAGATAAACTATAAGATGATAAATAAAGCATATTTAAAAAATTTAGTTTATTTTCTCCACCACCGCCGATGGTTCGAGGCTCAAACTCCTATAAATTTGACATGTGGATTGTCCTTTCATATGTTCATGTATGAGGTGATTTGTCTGATAAATAAATTGAAGTGGATATATACTATGTATTTGATCAATCGAGAGTATTATAAAAGTTGTAGCGACAACATCCTAGGTCTAATCAATCATATAAATATTACGTGGATGTACTTACCACTTCACTTGCTATGTCGTGTTGTAACATGTATGGTTTACAAGACCTAAAAAAAAAGAAAAAAAAGTAGAAATGTTTATTTCTATATATCAATTTTCAAATAATTTAAAGATTTAGTACTATATAATGTAAATGAAATAAATGTTTGGTTAGAACTTGGGAGAGAATATCGTAAGGATCGCTATGAAATGAATGCGACCGGTTCGAAGGCCGGCTTCGATGTTTCATAGTTAGAATATATACAAATTAATTTAACATTTTTATATCTAGCTTTTTCTTAGTTGGTTGCATCAACGACCAACAAGGCACTAATGGGATTTGACCTTTTTTTTCTAAAAATTAAAAAAAAAAAGATTAATTGCATGAAGTAATTGAGACTTGGGTTCGTTAACTTGCAACTTAGTAAGACTCTAATTTTTTTAATTTAATTTAATTTGACTTTTACTTGGTCTATGAGCTACTATTCTTGATTAATTGAGTTGGTAATAATTCACGTAATTCAAATATAAATATTGGAAATTTAGAATGTGGATGACAAGTAATGTGGTTGGTATTGGAAATCAACATTCAACGCGCCTTTCTAATTTGATTAACTATGGATACAGCTGCTTTCGTGACTTGTGTTTGACATATAGACTTGAAATTATATATAAAAAATTGGGAGTTGGGATTCCAAATGTCACATGTAGATTATATAACGCCATTCTCTTGATTGCTCAAAAGCGTACCCATTTGTCTCTTTAATCTAACGAATGCTTCTAGAGCTCTAAACCTCTCTTTCTCCAACTCAGACTTTGAATAATTAGAAGATTGATCATATGCTATTAAAAAGGGTCTTAAAGCATAAATAATACATCTTCTCAGATGAATACAAAATATTCATGATCAAGCTTTTTAGCTATTTGCCTAGCTGCCCCTAGCAGCTTCTCCCTCATGGCATCATTGTTCTAGCCATGGCTATGCTTATACACACACTTGAAATGTCATTGGCAAAAGGTATAAGTACTCCCACAAATGCACCCGGTGATGGATCAGATCTCCCATACACGCCAGACCCTTTGCCGGAAATTCTCAAGTTCTTGCATGAATGTGTTGACAAGATTACAGAAGAATGTAGCATGGAGATCTTCATTTACTTGTTTGAGAATGTCACTGTTTATAGTGGTTGCTGTGGTCAACTTTTGGGAATGGGAGAGCCCTGTCACATGGGGTTAGTGATGAATGTATTCTCCATGCCCCAATACAAAGCAAATGCAACTGTTGGCATTGCAAGGAGCGAAGAGTTATGGAATAAGTGTATTTCTTCAGCTGTTGTAGCAGCTGAATTACCATCTATCTATTGCTTCTGTTTAAGGATACGGGTTAGGGTTATAAGAGTTTTTTCTCATTGTTGTTTTTGTTAAAGGGGATCCTACTAATCAAAGAGAAAGGAATCATTTCTTCTCTTATTTCTAGATCCCTTTTTTGTAAAAGTTTGTCTTATGATTTTGGATTTTAATTTCAATGGAGAAATGAATTATCATTCTAACTGCATGCATCTTAATTTTTATTATAAAAAATAATCTTGTAATTTAATTATTTTTCTTCACCAATTCAAGGACCAGGTATGCGATATATTGAAAGAAGTGATTCTGCTGATTGGTATTTTAAACAGTGAGATTTATGTGAGGCCCAAATAATTAAAAGTCCAAGAAGAGGTCCAATACCAAGTAATGGGCTCCAGTTGATGTTGAAGCCCATTATTAAGGAATAAATTCCCAATCAGCCCAAGTCACTTGCCATATCTGCCATTAAGGATAAGTTTGAGATTACTTTTGGTGTGAAAATAAGCTAACAGCAAAAGCAATCTTAACACATTTGGAAATGCTTTGAAAATAAACTGCTATAAAAATAAATTGATTTTATAAAGAATTTTAAAAGTAGGGGTTTCCTACTTTTGAAGGATTGCTTCTACTTCAAAAATATAAAAATTTATAATTATCTTTATAAAAAATTATATTGAATTAATTATATTTTAATTATACTGTTGACTTATTATATTAAACATGATTTTTACAATTACTATTTAATGAATTTAACAAATATATATTCTAATTATAAATTTATTTCCTTTTACATGTATTTATTTAATATGATTTTGTAAAATTTAAATTATTTTATAGATATATGTCTTTTTGAAATTATAAGATTAATTTTAATTTATTTGTTGGTATTAAATTAAATTGAAAAATAATTTAAACTTTGATTGGCTATACAATCCATATATTCTTCACTTAATTAAGTTTTTAAAAATATTAAAATATTATTATTTATATAAAATTAAAAATTATTTGTATAGAAATTATTAAAAAAATTCAAAAAAGAAAAAGAATTGATTATAAAATATTATAAAAGTATAATATACATGTCTATTTTGATCATTTATATATAATAAAAGTAAATATAATGCAATCCCAAATACATATAAAATACTTATAAAAAAAGTAAAGTAGTTTTTAAAAGTTATTTATCGAACGCCTCCAATTTATGTTGTAAACTGTTTATGTCTCTAGCAAAGCAGAAAATGTTTATTTCTAGAGCAAAAAAATCTCGATCCTACTTTTTACAATCAAATTCTATTATTCATTCTATACAATTCGAGGTGACACTAATTTGTTGGATAGATAAAAATGAAATGTCAATCATTCATCCGATAACTTAGTTGTATAAGTTGGATTGTAGATATAGAATTATTCTTATCTTAAATTTAATAGTTTACCAGTAGTTAAATGATTTATTGTTATTTTTAAAATCATAAATGGTTGGTTGGGGTCCAATTAGTTACCGAATAACAACCTTTTTATTTATTACGGTGATAACCACTTGTTGAAGAACATAAACTCTCTCTAATTGTTCAAAGACACAATCGAGAAGAAGCCGTTGTCTTCCAACTTCCAGTCCAACATATTTTGTGGCCTATATTAGTATAATTATGCTGCGAGGTTGACAGACACTCGAAGATTTTGCACGTAAAGCTCTTCATTTGATTCTAAAACTTGTTTGGAAGAAGACACTTATACTGATTTTCAACAGTTATATTCTAATGATATTGCTATTTTGTAATTTGATCAATAAGGCACTTGCGTATTTCACATATTAAATTAACTTGTCTTTTATTTGCAATAACAATATGACTGTCACGGGGTTATTTATCACTTCGGAGGACTGGCATGCATGTGCAGAATGTCCTGGGTGCGCTCAGGACCATGCAAAAGAGCACCAAGCAGCCTGGTTTCAGGAGAATAGAGCTGGACACGATAACCACTATATATATATATATATATATATATATATATATAGAAAGAATGGAAAATATGGACCATATATAAGCGGTGGTTGANGCTGGACACGATAACCACTATATATATATATATATATATATATATATATATAGAAAGAATGGAAAATATGGACCATATCTAAGCGGTGGTTGAAAAATGACCCACATCTGAAAATTTTTGATATTACAAACCGTCTTTCGATGTTTGATAGCGTTCAACAATGTCTAACATAAAAGGTAATGTATGTATGAAGTTTAAGGTAAGGTAAAAGGGAATCCGATCCATATAGGGTGACTTTTCATGAGATTTTAAAGGCTGGGTCGGTCAAAGTGAGATGAATTATTCTTTTTTCAATTTATCAAAATTAAGCATCTTTTGCAATATCACTGTCACTGGGGTTAAGAAATGGAAACTGGCATGTGCAGAATGTTAAAAGTTTAATGAAAAATTCGTACAATTATTTATGGCTAATGTAACGTCTATATATACTATATAGTACTTCACCAACATATATACCTTTATGCATAGTAAAAAACAACCAGATGAACCACAAACTTCATTTATAATTTTATTTGTTCTTGTACAATCAAAGCTAAAACGACATGATATTACAAACCGATTTGCCAAATGATAAAGATATTAATATCTGAAATGCTCCTTCAAGCAAGACTGATGTCAAGATCAGTCAAGGCCCTCTTATTCTCCAACTATATATAGATAAAAACCTGAATATATATAGGAACACTCAAGGCTTGTCTTTCATCCTCATTGCACGCTGCAACAGTCACAAAAACAACATAAAATGAGAGAAATTCCGAGACTGGAACCAGTTGATTATGATTTTCGTTTCTTATATATTTCTCCAGGATAATATAAGTTTATATAAAAGTGAAGGTGCATATATATAATATAAGAGATACAAGCACACACAAGCCAAGGATATATAAATACCTGTTGCAGGGGGCAGAGGGGTCGATCTTGTAAGGCATATCGAGCTGACATTTTTTAGGAAGCTCAGCTGCCTTTCCGAGGTCGAAACCATAGGATGGGACTCCGTTAACAGCCGATTTCAAGCACTTGCAGATATTTTGGCGGTCGGTCTGGGTCTGGGCCGCGTCATAAACTGTCTTTATCCCACTGCAGCACTCTGCTGACGCTTCTCCACCAAATATGAGATAACTAACGCATGGTTTCAGGTTCGTCTTCACCTGTTCACAACTTATTTCTGCCTTGGCCATGGGTGCACTCACGATCATGCACACAAGCACCAAGCAGGCTAGTTTCAGCAGTATAGAGCAAGCCATACTGATACTTAGAATACTCTAAAACTTGCAGTTTGGAAACTGGGGAAGGCTACTCTCATGTGAATCCTTGAGGATGTTAATATAGAGGATTACCTGTCTCTGAGGAGTGTGGTAGTCGGTTATTAAGTTCTGACTCGTGACACAAAATTTCAAAGACAAAGCCAGGCCTACATACACAAAAATCGGAGTTTATGTCGATTACAAACTTGAAAATTGATAAACTATTCAGCCACATCATGTTTGATTAATCATAATGAAGTAAAAGAAGCCGAGTTGGACGCCCTAGAATTTAGTTAAGCAAATGTGATGGTCCCATGGAGTTATTCGACCAATAAATAAAGGTTGAGCAGCCAACAGAAACAAAAAATCCATGCATCGCATCTCTTATAAACAATTGCAAGAGGAGGAATCAGCTCCACAAAAATGACAAATTTCATCTACAATCCTGCAATACAAGACATGTCACGGACTCTGGTTTTATACAAATATGTATAATTTGCTAAATCACGAGTCATGATGAAACAGCTAATTTTTCATATTTTAAGGTGGGAGCAACCCACCAATGCAAGAGGGAATACATTGCGGATGCCCATCTTAGCAAGCTCCATGAATATATATTATGTACACTCCCTTCGCCATAAATGTATAACTCTAATACCATACTAAGTTTATCACTTTCTTAAAACCTAAAGTTTGTAGATATGGAAAAGTTAAGCCTTTAATACTTAAAGCCTATATATTTTATAGATTAACAAAACTAACATACAATACAACCAATTAGTTCATCTAACCAATTTTATATAACTTGACATAATATAATAGTAAATTGTATATGTACTTAATAATCAATCATCCATCATATAAAGTTATATGAAATTATTTATACGTTGGTTGTATATGAAGTATTATTTAATTAATTAATTAATGCTTAATAAGTGCTACTTAGGCTAATTTCCGAGGAGTAAAAGTCGATTTGTGAATCTTGGTTGACTAAAATATTATCAGAACACGGCAAACAAGTTCTAAGAAGGATTAACTTGTAAGTTTATTTAAAAATAAGATGAGATAAATAAATCTGGTTTGAGAAGTGACGAATATAAATATTATTCCGAAATGGATGAGGAGCATGAGGTTATAAAGCGTTAAACAGGAAATGGAATCACAAAAAGCAATACTCACGAATTGATTTGAAATATAGATGTCTCACTTTTTTCATCACCCTATTGAAATGGACAAGAATCTTCCTATATTCATTTTTTCTTAAAGCAAGAAAATATCAAATATGTGATTTGAGTTAGTTATCAATTCTAAAAAAGAATATTATATATCCTTAGTATATATCTTTTTTTTTTTTTTTTTCAATCTTAGTCGACATGATAATAATTGATTTATTATTATCAAATAGATTTGTGTTGATTTATATTTAAAAAAAATGATAACTCTAAATGAATGTCATATCATTTAATATGAAGACTTGTCATGAGATGTATAACATTTTTATTACGTTTAAAAAAAAAAAAAATTCCGAGCATGCACTTGACTTAACATAAAAAATTTAAAAGTAAAAATTTATGATAGATGAGATGATTTATGTGTTTTTGCTGATATTGTCACTGATCACTTGTTCGTATACGTAAACGAATAAAAAGTTGCCAACTATTCATTTCTATAGTGACAGGGTCGTCGGAGGCACGCCATCATTAGTAGTTGATTATTGTTATTATCTAAACAGTTTTTTTTTTTTAGATTATTTTTTAAAAATTAAATGAAGTACTGTATTCATGTTCATTATTTTATCATGAATATGATTTTGTTATCTTATTAACCCATAATCTTGAGTTGAAAAAGGTCTCCTACTCCCAAACCCAAATTAAATTCACATCTTCCGCAACGCCCTTCGAGTATGCTAAGTTGCTAACAAGTGTTGTAATGTAGCTCAGAATCCAAACTAGAACATATTATTCTTATTTGGTAAATATATACCAAATAATCTTTGGTATAATTTAATTTACCGTAATAGATTACAACAAATATGATTATTTACCACAATGCGATGCATTATGACATGGGCATGCAATTGTGTAAACCTCAAAAGCCTCCTTCCAAGACGTTAACATGGGCGCCTCCTCTTATTCAAACCTTGACTTGACTATAGAGGAAAACAACATAAAATGTGAGAGAGTCAGGAACTGGAACCAATTTATTATGATTTCGTTTGTTACTTATCGAGGATAATTAAGAAGAGATCCATTCAAGCAAACATACCTTTTGCAGTCCATGGAGGGTTTGATGTCGGAAGGAATCTTGAAGTTGAGGCCACACTTGGCAGGAAGTCCAGCCGCCCGTTCGAGCGGCATTTTACCAGTTCTTGGAAGATCAATGAGCGATCTCTACCTCCTAGAACATATTCGATCATGTTGCCTGGGGCATCGGCCTTTTCAAAGATTCTCTTGATCCCATTGCAGCAGTCTTCTGCTGGCTTTTCTCTACCTCCTAGAACATAGTGCATGTTTTCAGGTCGGTTAACACCTGTTTACAGCTTATTACTGCTTTGGCCACTGGTGCACTAATCACCGTCATGCACACAAGCGCCAAGAAGGCTGAAGAATAATCTTGGTGATGAACATGGATGGATCAATGCATGTCAACAATTAATTAATTGATATTATATAATTTATATTCTCTATAGTCAAGATTCCAGATAATTATAAGCCAATAAAGCAACGGAACGAGCATATTAAGGTGGAATCAGCTTGCCATAAAAAAATAATAAAAAAAAAGTTTCTTGTAATAAAGGTAACTAAAATACTGAAATATTTTGAGAAATATGATATAATGTGCTATTAAATAAATGGTATGTTGAATAAATCAATATTTATTATTTTGATTTTTATATATTTACATTTCCATTCACTTGATACCACTCTTAACTTAAGATACAAATTTCATATTCGTAGCATGTTTTTTATAATATTGTAATAAGGAACATTAAAGTTGTATCATGACACTTACATATGGTAAATCAAATATTTAACTTGCAACCAACGTAGATTGTGATAATTGCTACATCTTAGAAAGTGTTACCCAAGTGTAGGTAGTCTTAATTATAGTCCTCGGTGAGTCCAAGTAT
>JANLJB010029365.1:0-14738 GCA_026212285.1 Bursera cuneata
AATACCTCATGACTTTCATAGACTCTTAAAAAGTCTTGATTGAATACCTCCAGACTTTTATAAACTTTTAAAAAGTCTTTAAAAGTCTTTATTGAATACCTCATGACTTTCATAAACTCTTAAAAAGTCTTGATTGAATACCTCCAGACTTTTATAGACTTTTAAAAAGTCTTTATTGAATACCTCATGACTTTTATAGAGTATTTAAAAGTCTTAATTGAATACACCCAAACTTTTTAATTTTATAAAAGTCTTTAAAAGTCATTAAAAGTCTTAATTGAATACACCCCCCTAATATTTTTTATCCATTTTAAGTTTATTTGGTCATATTAAGTTTATAAAAACAAATAACTTAAGACTTATGATCAAATACTAAACAAAGAAAAATTTAAAACTTATAATCAAATATTTATATTCACACCCATTCAGATTTTAGTCAAATTAAAACCTATTCCCATTTTAGATTAAAAAAAAATAAGGTCCTCTAAGTTTTTAAAATATTATTATAAATAATTTATATATAAATGTTTGGAAATACTTAAAAAAAAAGAATTTTATTACAAAATATTAAAGATTAAAGATTATAAAAAATAATAGATATACCCATTTTGATCATTTATATATAATAAAAGTTACATTAATATCAATCGTAAACACTTTTATTCAACCTTCAAAAATATAATAATTTTTAAAAATTTATTTATCAAAGACCCTATAACGTATTTTATAATCTGATTATTTCCTTATTTCTTAAGCAAGAATGATCATGTATTATTAATTGTATATATATTTACGGTTGTGTATTATTAATTATATTTATTTGTGATGGAATGAGATATTTTGATTTAAATTTTTTAATTGAAAGGAGACTTAGATTTATGAATGGGCTAATATCAAATCATACCCTTATCTTTTGACTCAATCCTAGCAAAAAGCAAGTTTATCATTTTCATCAACTAAATCCCTAAAGTTTGTTTTTCTTAATGAACTGCTAATTTTAACCCTTAAAAATACATATTTGTCCCTACTGAAATTTTTTTTCTTAATTTTAAAAAAATTTAAAAAATGAAAAACTGAAAAGTAGAAATTTGTTTATTATGGGAGTATAATTTATTTATTTTTTATTTATTATTTTTTTGTTAAAATTAAGGAAATAAATATTAGTAGGGGTAAATATATATTTTTTGGGGTTAAAATTAACAGTTGATTAAAAAAAGTAAATCTCAGGGGCCTAATTGATAAAAATAGTAAATATATTTTCTACTTGATATTAGATCAAAATATAAGGATACTATTTGATATTATTCCATTTATGAATATTTATTTTATGAATATTTATTTTGTATTATTAATATTTATTTTTGATTTACATAATGGAGAGAGAATTTTTGGGGTTGAGGTGAAATTATAATAAGCGTCAAACAAACAAGCGAGGGGGAGGGTATTGCTATTGGCAAGGGGGGCAATGAGCTTGGCACTCATCCAAGGCTACTCTTCTGCTGAAGAAGAAGAAAATGAATCACTTGAAGGAGAAGAAGAGGAAGAACAACAGAACTCTTCAGATGACGAAGCCCCTTCAACTCGTTACAAGCCCGTCTTCAATCCCTCCCATGCCTCCCAATCCGACCTTCCCTCTGCATTCGACGCTTTCTCTCAAGTATTTCTCGTTTCTTCTCTCTTATTATTTTGTTTCGTTTGATTTCAATTAGACTCTGATATTCTTGGCCTTTTCTCGTTTCGGGAGATTTCAGGGCCACCACAGTTTCTTAACCATTCCGTCGAAGAAAATGTTGACGTCGACCAAGGCCGCCGCAGGGCTCGTAAACGCAAGAACAACAAAGATTTGCCTTCTGGTAATTCTCTTTACTAGATCTGCTAGATGTGCAATTCATTATTTATTTATTTAGCTTTGCAATTAAGTTTTGTATTTGGCTTCTGTTGAAACAATTAAAAAGAAAAAAACAATGTTTCACAATTTTGAATATTTTAAACTTTTAACCTAAATTAGAGGTATCCAGAAAATTAGCACGCTTTTGAAACATTTAGACGTCATGACTCGTTAGGTGATGGATGTCTGATGTCACATACCATCTATCATACACTTCGGATAATGTCTGGCCTCTGACTTTTGTCAGATACAGGTGATGGTATCAAAATTTTCATCTAAATTTTTCAAAAATGGTCTATTTTCAAACACCCTTTATTTTGGGTCATTTTTATAATTTTTTCCACAAATTTTGGTATCTGGAGTTAGTGAGTTGATGGTAACTCCATTAGATTTTGATTTGATTATAAATTGTTTTAGGCGCTGTAATGGAGGCCAAGGCTCAACTTGTTGGAATCCATGAGAGAGTTAGGAGTGATATTGAGGGTAATCAACCTCCAACATCAGTTTCCACTACAACTCAAGGAGTCAAGCGTGTGGCAACGGCAACAAACCCTAATGCAGAAGATGCTGCTGAGCTTCTGAGGTACATAACTGTTTCCTTCTTACTAGACTTACAAATTATTTTTCACGTGTTAACCTACATGGAGGTATGTGAAATTTGTAATAAACCAGTTCTTTGATGGTAGCTAGCTTGGGTTTGTTCGTGCTTTGAAAATCCTAAGTATTAAATATAAATTTGTTTTGCAATAGGTTCATGCTGATATAAGCTTGAAAGATAAAGAGTTAAACTATTTTAATTAGGCTTCCACGTTGTATCAGCCCTTGAAATCTGTCTTTGAGTACTAAATTAATTCATGTATTTCATGTCTGCCTCCCTCGAGGACTAAACATAGTCGTGTACATGTAAAGTTTTCTTTTCTTTTTATGTAGATCCATACTCTATACATCTTTGAGGACTAAGGAAGGAAGTTAGTCTTATATTTTGTTCTTATAAAATCTGAATGTGCATGAAATTTACTGAAGTTTGAAAATGTCTTGTGGCATAAGTCCAAATGATATGTGCCTTTTTTGATATTGTCCTAATAGAAGCTTGTACTAACGAAAAAATCTAGTAGCAAATCAACAGTCTGACGTATCTAGATTAAATTGTTTGGATACTAGAAAAAAACTATAATTTCACTTATATTATCTTAATAAGTTATGAGAAAATTTAAAATAAAATTGCAAAATCTGTATGTCAATTTATTTAATTAATGCACCAAGGCTCTTCAGTCGAGGAGACTTCAACAAACTTAATTTGACAAGATTTTTATGAGCAAGCTAAATTGCTTTAACATAGATAAGAAAATAACAATTGAAATAAATTCTCTCTCAAGTGACAAAAAGGCAAGGTTAATGCCTTTCTTGTAATGTTAGAAGGTCTTGATTAAAACTATTAGCTCTTAACTAGTTAGAAATCATATACAGCAAATCGATATAAAATCATCAGCTTGTTATAGAAACCTCTCCTTGTTGTACCACATAAGCTAGGATTCACATCAAAGGTTAAATTCTTGAAGACCAAAAATCCGTCAGCCAGGTCATCTTTATATATAGGAGTCTGTACAAATTGGATAAATTAAGGAAAGAAAGACCTGGCCACCTCCATAGATACCAATCAAGTGATCCTAGCAAAACTAAAAGCTCAAAAAAGTGATAAAAGCAGATTAAGGAAGGATGAAAGAAGATTATTACTCTTGGGAAAAGCACCATTGGCGAACAATTGTTGCTAAGCTCTTAGCACCAGAGTAAGATATTAAAGCTGTCTCAGCACTGGTCGGTGCCAAGAGTAAAGTACTATAAAGGACTGGCATAGAGACCTTGGGGAAAGTTTGCGGCTAAAATCTGTGACCGGGTGAAAAATGGAGCTGGAAGAGATATTTATTTATTTATTATTATTATTTAAATGAGTAGATAAAAATCATTATTGTGTACGAAATAAATGAATCTTATAGTTGTCCCTCTTAACACCTCTTTTGACAGCAAACTGATTTCTCCTCCAATTAGCTAGATCGTAACTTCAGTTTCCTAAGGAATTTAAATGACAGAGAAGTGGTTGATGTGCTGATCTCCTTGCTTTGCTTGAGAGATCTTCTAGAAGTAGGTTGGATAGGAGGGTATGGAACCTGAAAAAGTCTGGTGAATTTTTGTGTAAGTCCTTTGCTAATTGTATAATTATCCCTCTATTTGAACCTTCTTTGAAGATTTGGAATGCAAAGATTCCATGCAAAGTCAGGCTTCTAAGGGTGCTCTATTTCTCAAAGCAGGATCAACACTAATGGTATTCTCCAAAGAAGAAATCAGAAGAGATGCTTCTGATTTCTGTAACCCCTTTAGAAGAGTAATAAAACCATTGAATATCTCTGAGACCGCGTTGTTTCAACGCAAAGGGCACGTAAATTTACCACTTCTACTTATGCTGCGGTAAGGTGTTATCCGCCTCAGCGCTAGTGTTTTCCCTTGAAAAAGAAATTAAAATTGTGTGTTTTGTGGAGAAACAGGTGACCCGAACAGAGACTCACCGCTGCGGCTGAAACTATTACCACCGCAGTGTAATCACGTAGTGCAAAATACTTAAAAGTCAGAGACTCAGCGCTGCGGCGTAAAAATCCCACCGCCGTGACGTAAATATGCGATGGAAATTGGTTCTGAAGTCAGAGACTCAACGCTGAGGTGGAAATTCCTCAGTGCTGTAGCAGAACAGCAAGGCAAAACACTAGCGCTGAGGCGGATAACACCTTACCGTCACGTCGGTAGAGGCGGTAAATTTACGTGCCCTTTGCTTTGAAACAACGCGATCTGAGAGATATTCAATTATTCCGGTGGCGGTAGGCACGTTTTCGCCGCAGCGGTAGGACCCAAATTAAAAGAACCACGCCTCTTTAGTTTCTGCAGAAAATCGGTAAAGCTTCATTTATTCTCTCAAATTTCTCACTCAGATCTGTCATTCCGGAATCTTTTTGGAAAATCTATTCCGATTAAAGTGATCTACGCATCGAGCTCTACAACATACTTATTTTTCGTTAGTTTTCATAGGTGGCGAAGGATATTTTCAGTATTTTACCCTTTTTATTTTTCGTATATTTACGATTTTGATATTTTGATCGGTTGGATTTATCTGCATATTACTGTTCTATCCGTATTTGGGATTGATTTGGTGTGATTGTTGATTATTGGGTGTATTTGGTGAGATTTGCAAGTTTTGGGGGGCTATTTGTCATTTTTAGGAATTCGTGGACTTGATTGATAATGTGTGCAAATTTTGAGGCTAGATAATTATATTTAGGTCACTCTAGTTTATAACTTGACACCATGGCACCTAAAAGAGCCAGGTTTGCTTCTACCTTGGGATCTTTGCTCGATAGGTTTAGATTTGTGTTCGAGGAAGCCTTTTGGCGATTCTCGTCCACATTATTATCAGTGTTCTAAAAGGCGCTAGGCACTCCTAGGGTGGCAGCCTGGGCCTAGAGCCTAGGGGGCCTAGGCAGGGACTAGGCGGGGCTTAAAAATTAGGTTAAAGGTTAAAATTTTAGGGGGTTAAGATGAACTTATAGAAGGTTTGGGGGTTAAATGTAAAATATTTTGGGGGTTAAAGGTTAAAAATTAAAAGTTTGGAGTTTTAATAAAAGAAGTTATTAGCAGGCCCCAAACGACGTCGTTTTGGGCCTATATAAAAAAACTTATATACACCCAAAACGATGTTGTTTAGGTGTTTCATTTGAAAAAAAAAAAAAAACCCTAACGATTGAATCACTAGCCCCTGCTTCCACCGCCAACCCCCGCTACCCCTGCCCAGTTATGAACCAGTCGTCGATCGGCATTGCCCAGTCTGTCGGTCACCTAGACTCGACGCCTATCGGGCGCCACCCCTCTGCCTAGGGACTAGTATCCGGAGGCTGCCTTTTAGATTACTGATTATTATCTAAGATCCCAGTGCCAGAGAGGGGTTTTGCAATTAACACTATTTTTTTGTGGAGGGTTAAAACAGGATTATCCATGGATAATGCCTTCCTTTTGAAAATAAGGAGATAAAACCTGATTAAAGTAATCTCTTGTATTATCTGACCTAATTCTCTTGATTTCACACCAAATTGATTTTGGATCATGTTATGGAAGTTTGGGAACATAATACTCAAGTTGGATTTGAATTTAAGCAAGAAAATCCATGAAACCCTAGAGCAGTCATCAATAAAAGAAACAAACTATTGTGCACCAGAAAAGTTAGGAATAGTGGAAAGCCCCCATATATCAGTATGAATCAAATAAAAAGGACTGGAACTTCTTCTATTGCTTATTGGAAAAGAAACCTGTTTGTGCTTTGCAAGTTTGCACATATTACAATGAAAGCTACCGGCATCTAATCCTTGAAACAGATAAGGAAATATTATTTGTAAGATTCGGAAAGAAGGGTGGCCAAGACGAAGATGGTGAAGCCAAATCTTGGTTTTAATGGTTGGGAGAGTTCCAAAAAGAAATGACAGAGGTCTATGTTTCAAGATTAGAGTCCTGCCTTCTCCTTAGCATGCCCAGTTGTCTTCCCCAAATCCCAGACCTGAAATATACAGTAAGAGATAAAACGCAACGTTACATTTCATGTCTTGAGTTAGTTTAGTTATGGATACAAGGTTGGTTGACAATTTTGTAACATAGAGGACATTTTTAAGGGTAAAAAAGGGGCTAAGTTGGATATCCCCTAAACCAACTACAATGATCAATGAGCCATCCATTGCAACCTTCCTATTACTAGGATAAGGCGTATAGGTGGTAAAATTTTGTGGTAGGTTGGTCATGTGATCAGTGGATCTTGAGTCAATTACCTAAGAGTTGGCAAATCCGAAACATTTAATGTAGAAAAGTGACCAACATACGTGAGTTCACCAAAGAGCATGTACCTAATGATTTTTCCAGTCTCTCCAACAAGCTTCTCAGATTCTTAACCTCTTCCTTTTAAACTCTCCCATCTCTGGTGTCGATTTGGGCTTGGTTGTGTAGTGGTCAGGTGAGCTTATCCTTGGTTCCTCTTGGACTTCCTTTATATCCCTATTCTCTGTTAGAGGGCTTTTTGATCCATTTTCAGCACTGTTCCTTCGTGTCTTACGGCTGTACAATAGTTGCACCATCGATTGTCCTATTGTCACAGATTTGAGGCCTTAAAGGATTTGTCCTTCCTTTTTCAGTTGCTGTTGGTCTCTGATTAATGGTTTGTGGCTGATTTGGACTTGGGCCCCAACTCCGATTGTTTCCACCATTGATTGCCGTTGCCAAACCATCCGATGCTTGAGGTTCAAGCATGACACCTCTTCTACTCTCTTCCCCTTAAACCATTGAGATGGTTTCATTCAAATTCTTCTTTGCCTAAAATCTGCACTTTAACTTGATCAGAAACTCCGTATTGAGACCTGCTGGAAAGTCATAGAGTTTATCCCTCTCGATGAACCTCTTTGATGTTGCTGCATCCTCGCTACACCTCATCTCAATGCACTTGTAGTGATCCAATTTGTGCTAGAGATTCTTGAGGATATTAGCATATTCTGTAACATATTTGCTTCCCTGCTTGGTGCCGGCGGTCTTAATCTTAATCTCATAGATTTGGGCAGCATCTAATCCTTGAGTATGTTTGTCGAATGGCCTCCATATGTCCTTTGTTGTAGGCAAAAATATGCAAGTCTCACTGGTCTTTGGCGACATCGAGTTCCACAGCCACGACATAACCAGAGTCTTCCTCGTCCCGTGCATTAAACCTCGACTCTCTAGGTTTAGGTCGAGCTCCAAGAAGGTGGCTCAATTTCCCTTTTAGAAAGGCTCGCACCACTTGGAACCACTTCAGAAAATTTTTTCCACCAAATTTGTATGCGGCAGGGGGGCTCTGCAATTCTCCATTGGAATACTTGGAAGCCACTTCTTCAGATTGGGTTGTCAGAGTTATCTCTAACATGATGAAGGTAAAGAAGATAAGAGTCAAACTGTCACAGCAATACTGTTTACAGTGAAACTGTTCACAGCGTTTCTTTTGGCCACCTATTGGGATTAACTGAGAAAGAATTGGGATGAATGGCTATGAAGGCCGAGTGAGTGAAAGAGATGCCAATAAAGGCCAAAGAACCAGCTATGAAGGCTGTGAGAGACAGAAGAGAAGCACGGCGGTGAAGGCTAGAATAACAAATTCAATTCTTAGAAAAATTTGAGCCTAAGGCTCTGGTACCATGTGAAAAGATTGGAATAACATTTAACGTGAGAACAAAAGCCTTAAAAAGGCTAGATACAAACCTAGGTCAAGGGGCAAAAAACGAAAGCAGCTAAAATCCTATAACTAATCCCACAAAATCAGGGAATAGCTGTGACTTAATATCCTAATCTTAGGATTTACATTACTTTACAATTGAAAAGGAAACTATCTATTATACAAACTACCTAGTACACAAAATATCTTCCACAGTCTCCAATGATGAATCATGTGCAAAAAGGAACTGGAAGCAGTAATCATCTTTTTCCACACTGCCCAACACTCTTTTTTGTAAGTTGGGCAGCCCCAAATTATCCTTTTCCCTTGATGGTTAAGAAACAATACCTATGGGGTAGGGAAGAAAGCTTTAGCGTTATGGAACTGTGCAATGATGACTATTTTTTGTGTGGTTTGGTTAGAAAGGAACAGGTGACTTTTTTATGATCGCTTGGAATAAAACATTTTATCTTTGGTTGGAACAGAAAAGAAATATTTTAGGATCATTTGGAAGAAAACATTTCCTCTTTGTGGGATAAGTATATTTGGGCTTCAGCAACTACTCTCTTTTAATTTATCATAATTGGAAAGCAGTAATCTTATAATTGGTGCTGAGTTTTTGTTTTTCCTAGCTTGGGTGCAGCGGGGGCCTTGTTGGGTTCTTTAGGTCTCTGCAAAGTGTCAGGCTCTTTTTTGAATGTCTTTGTTATAGATTGACTATCTTGAGCCTGCTGCTAGATGTATCTATTTATTATTATTCTTTATCTGTTGACAAAGGGACAGTTATTCCTTTTGTAATCTCCACACTTAATATACTTTTTATGTAATTGGTGATGATGATGGTGACTGGAGTATATTTTTTTTTCTTTTTCTATTAAGTAAAAATATGTTAGAATCAATATAAAGTAAACAAGCAAACAACCGAGAACATTTAAATAAATGATATTAAGATCCATTCAGATTCCATAGTAGAAAAATGGAAAATGCCTAAAAATTTCTTAATGATAGATTTGTGCATCAAGTTTAAGGTCCATCTTTTGTCTTTCTCTTCTTCTCTTTGGCTTTTGTCTGCCAGCATCTACATTGGTGTTCTTGTGCATTATGCTCTTCGTATCTTACCTCCGGTGTGAAATTCTCTCTCTCCATTAGGATGTGCTTACAATGTGGAATACCCAAGACCTACTCTAATACACGTGGAATGTTCTGCCCGGTATGTGGTGATCGCCCTCCTGCAGACACGAGCCAAGAGCCTAAGAAGAAGGGCTCTATCATCAAAGATAAGGAGAAGAGTAAAAGGATGAAGGGACAGTCATCTCATGCCACTTGGAAAAGTGAAACGGAGATGCAGCTCCGGCAGCAGTTTGATTAACGGAACCAAGTTATGTATTGTCTAGTATTTATCTGGCTGTGTAATATGTATCAGGATCATGAAGGAACTATCCTAGAATCAGTGTAGTTGACATAGCAATGAGCAGTTATACGTAGTAGACAACTAGACATGGAAGTGCATTGGAGCACTTGCTTTGTGGAACATGTTTCGGCTTTTAGATCATAATATGGTTTGTTATTTTAGGGCCTGTGTTCTATAGTGCCTCTTTTTGATTTGAAGAAAATTACTTGGTTCTGAATCTAAAATATGGTTTGTTGTTTTAGGGCCTGTGTTCTATAGTGCCTCTTTTTGATTTGAAGAAAATTACTTGGTTCTGAACTGAACTAACCTGGCAGTAGAAGACTGAATTATTCAAAACGGAACATGCTCCGGAATTATATTAATATTATAAAGAATAACAAGTTTCGAAATGCATCACCAATTTGTACTAGACTTCCCTTCGTTAAATCTACCATGTTAGTAAAAGAATCACATTCAATGATATTTAAGAAAAATGAAATATATATAAATTTTTGTATGCGAAGTGATGTGAAATTAAAAAAAATGAGATATGGGTATAGAGAGTAATATTATATATATAAATTTTTATATACGAGATGACGTGATATTAATATGAGTGGTAAGGTAGATTTGTGAAAATCAAAATAATAGTTAATTGAATACTCTCTTTTTTTTTTTCTTAAATGATTTTATATTATTCTCCCTCTCTCTCCTCTCTTCCACACTTCAAGGACATACACAGAATAATTTTTTTCTCTCCTCTAAGATATCAAACAAACTTGGGGAACTTCATACAACAAACTATTTTCTTTTGGCAAAGGTTGGGCTATTTGTGCCCAAATAAAATTTGAGAATATCCATTACTAAAATTTCAAAATTTCAAATTCTAATTTCTGCTTTATAGACCTTTTTATAATTAAAATAACTTCATTGAAAATCTTTGTACATGAATCAACATCTATCCATAGCTTTTTAATTCTTCTCAATCTAAAAGAAAATAGAAAAAAGAGTTTGTCATTTTTTAGAATTCTTTGCAACATAAAATATTCTCTTGTTAAATGAACAAAGAAACTGCAACAATCCTGAGAGGAATTCTAATTTGCTGCTAAAAGAATAAATTTAAATTATAACCAATAAGTTCTACTTCTTATACTCAACTTTTGTATCATTTCTCTAATTTTAAAATTAATTACTTAATAAATTCAAATTTGATTATTAAAAAATATGAATCTGCTTAGAATTGGATCATTATGAGTTAATTTATTTATTAAATTCTATCTAACACACGATTAAACTTTTCGTAATGTAATGAACCGGATACATTGTAATTTGTTTTTAATATAGGATTGGTATTAAAATAATTTAACATAAAATTAATTAACCACATTATAAACATATCTGCTAGTTCATAGTTATTAGATAGTAATCATTAGTGCATTGAAATTGAAAAAGCATTGAAGTAATAGGTACAATGACTTAAATTCTATTTTACCAATTTATTTATTTATGAAAATTAATAATAATTTATAAATCATGAAATTTTATGCATTCGCTTTTATGAAAATTAATTAATATTATTGTTGGCTATAAGGAGGAGGACCGAACACCGTGGATCAAGCCCAAATTGTGGGACAAATAATTGCGTTAGGGTATAACGTTGCCCAAGCTAATATAAACATTCCTTCTCCGCAGAATGCGAAGCCTATTCGAGCCCAAATCACTTAAAACTTGTCAGGCCAAACATAAAAGAGAAAACACCAAGAATCCATTTGGTTCGAGTTTTAAAATCGAAATAAGACAGAATCAGTATCGAAATTATTATTTGTTCATTTTGTTTGGTTAGTACAAAATTAGAATCTGATTCTCTTTGTAATCGTTTGGATTATAGAGGCCCAGAATTAGAATCAATATTAATTTTTTAAATTACTCTCTTGTAAAAATATATAAAATAAATAATATTAAAAAGTAATATATAATTATTATCATAAAATATGAATTTCCACCTTTCTTACATTATCTTTTTTACCTATTTAAAAAATATTATAATATTTTTTAATTTATTAACTTTTTAAAATATTATAACTTTTTAAATTTATTATCCTTTTTTAAAAATATTGAATTTTTTTAATTAATTAAATTTTTTTTAAAAATTATAATTTTTTGATTTTTTAAGTTTTTAAAAATATTATAACATTTTAAAAATATTATAGCTTTTTTTTTAATTTATTTACCTTTTTTAAAATATTATAATGTTTTAAAATTAATTAATTTTTTAAAAAATATTATAACTTTTTCTTTCTTCAAATACGTAAAAGTGAAAAGGCTGCGTTTATTTTGATTAAAGGGGTGGAGGGAAATGGCTAATTCCCTTTCTTGGGATAATAGGATTCCCATTCCCGAACTTTTTTTTTTCAATCAAACAACAAGAATGGGAATACCCATTTGCATTTCAATTCCTAGGTGTATTTTTATTAAACCAAATGCCTCCCAAGTGTCGAAACACTCGACAATGTTTAAGAATTTCCACACACAGACACACACACACACACACATATATATCATATTCTATGGTTGGTCCCCGAACAATCTAATTACAATTAAATAATATCAAATTAAGTTTATAGGACACTTTTTTTTTTTTTTAAATGTGAGTGTCCAAGCCAACTTATGCACAACTCAACTAATTCCATAGGACTTGTGCCCCGTGCCCCCGAAAGTCTCCTAATACAGGCTAGTTAATCAATGGTTATTATACCAGTGGGCAGGGCCCCAAGGAGATGTACACCAAGAGTAGGACACGTATAATACAATTTCATAAATTTAGAAATAAATCACTTAAATTATTCTGTATAAATATCTAAGGAGAAACAAGAAGGTATGTTCTCTAAGCTTTACTGGCACTCACCCATTCTTCCACATGTTTCGAAGATGCACAAGGTAGTGCCATTCCATAATTCAATTAGAGGATTCGGATGAGGTCTTCTGTGGTGCTATTTTGGGAATGAAAAGAAGTTTTTGTTATTGTTAATAAGCCTAATTTACCAAGGTTTAGACTTGGCTATTATACATGTATTTTGGATGTTGTAGTGAACTATGGTTCCTACTTGTAAAGCTTGTATAATTTTGTATTTTGGGTATGATGTTAGATGATGGACTATAGTGATGTACAAGCTTGAAGTAGTTTATGAGTATACAAAGTTAGACAATTGAAAAAAAAAAAAAAGTCAATGCTTTTTTTTACATATATTAATTCACACCCGAGGTTTTTAGAAAGAGATTTTGGGACGTGATATAGCTTGTGGCATAGTGTTTTCTATGGGGACTTGAAATTAATTAAACATATATACCTGCTACGGATGCAATTACATTCATTACTTTTCAATTTCTACAAACTCAAAATGCATTTTAAAGATTTTATGATTACATATTGATGTGTATATTAGATATTGGTCTTTACAAGAAAATCTTGGCAAATTGAAATATTATCTCGAGTTATAAATCGAGCACAATTCATATTAAAAAAATATTTATCAAGGGAAGCATATATTGGATACATGTATACCTACTCTTTTTTCTTTGACTAGTTTTTATCTCACTAGATTTTTTTGATAAGTTTTTTAACAGAGTAATTTAAACACATCCAAACCTTTAATTAATCACATAATTATGTTTATTTTCTAATGTTAAATTAATTCATAAGTTATGATGAATTTAATTTGATATTAAAGTGCTCCTAATTTTTTCTCCACTAAATGTGATTAAGTGTCCACTAAATCCATTTATTTGATTCAATTTAAGGGCACCTATTAGTTTCCATGAATTACACCTTTAATGAAGAGGTGGCCTTTGGGTTTTCATAGGTTACTCCATGTACCTTAACCCAAACATTCGCTAATTCAACCTATTCTATTGTGGTGCTTTTGCTTAAGGGTTAAAAGGTTTTAATCTCCATTGTTTTTGCTATGGTTGGATTATTTTATTTATGGTTTCATGCATAAATAAAATTAAATGTATCTTGCTAATGAAGTTTGAACCCATGACCTCCATGAAGATGTTATAGGCTCCAACCAATTTGACTATGATAATTTTTGTGTTCTTTTTAGTTCTGAACTTTATTTATCTCAAATTGGAATGCATAACTTGCCCCTTTTAGTTGTTGGACTACTGGGGGTTTGAGCATATTTGGTATGCCTCATGAGCTGTTTGGGCCTCTATAAAGTTTCTAAGGTCTATAATTTATAATATAGTATTTCATACATGCTATCTTTCTGTATTGAAATTTTATGCATACTTATAGCATGAAGTGCTGATTTCTTGTCAATTGTTGTGAGTAAAAATTGAAAAAAGTACTCAATAGAGAAGTTCTGTCTAAGGAGACTGGATTTTAAGAGTACTACTATGACCCTTCCAGCCTTTCCTGGGAACTAAAAATTTTGTCTAAGGAGACTAGATTGTTTTGCTGGGCTTTGTCCCCTCTAGTCTTTCTTGGGAATTATCTAGTAAGAACTATTGAATTATTCACTTCATGTAGCTTGAGATATGCATAAAGATTGATGTCTTGTAATTTATATACTTTTAATTAATTTAAGGAATAGTCATAGCATCCTTAGTTATGATAAATTATATATTGAGTTTTTTTAAGATTACATATGAAATAAAAGATATCAAATTGTAATCAATTATGATTGGTATAATAATTTTATCCCACAAGAATTTTATTATGTCTTTCATGATTAATTAGGATGAAATAACAAATTATTTTCTTAATTTGTCCACAGGGATTAAGAAAGGCATATAATTTGTTGGTTTGATTATACAGTTATATGAGTCTTATTTGTATTAAAAGCTTAGCCCACAGGTAGTTTTTATGACATGTTGATTCATATTTTTAAATATTGCTTACATTGGTAAGCATATTATATGGTTTTATTTGTCTCATTTTTGTTAACATAAGCATATGTATTTGACTTATTTGCAGTTATTCAACCTGTGATTTTCTCTGACGATATGAATAATGTTCCTTATTTGAATGGTGATAACTATAAAGTGTGAAAGAACAAAGTTCTTCTATAATTAGGATGCATGGACATTGATTATGCTATTGGGAAGGATGAACCACCGATACCTTCAGAAACTAGTATTTCGGATGAAATAGCCTTGTATGAACGCTGGGAGTGATCTAATCGCTTGAGCATGATGTT
>JANLJB010029366.1:1652-14739 GCA_026212285.1 Bursera cuneata
TTTACAAAATTTAGATGTTATAATTTTATTTGATAGGTGGATAATTTGATACTTAATATTTTTGTTTGTTGATCTTTAGCAAATTGACATCTAATAAATCTTTTAACAAGTGTCGGATGTAGAGTGTAAAAGACCAATAGTGTCTGATAGCATGCATTGACTATCACAGCATTGTACGAGCAAAAAAGTCTAAATTTTTAGTATTGGGTATGGTTTTCAAACACAATCCATAGATTTGAGTTTATTTTTATAATCTTTCAAAGATCAAGTCATACAAACAAAGTTTCAACAGACATAGATTGAATGGTTGATTGTGGGTTCGAAAATGAAGTTTAAAATTAATAATTTTAATTATATTTTTTATAAATTAAATTAGAGATAGATTTGATAAAAATTTATGTTTTAAAAGTTTTAAAACTTGATTTACTTGAAACAAAGGGTAAGAAAGAAATTATTGAATGTAAATAGTAGCTATTGATTCAAATTTTTCTTCTTTAAATTTAACAATAGATTTAATTTTTAGGTTTAATTTAATAAAGGGTAAAATTGATATTTTTTAATCAAACAGAATTAATTACCGTTTCAATTTGTACAAGAGAATGTTAGAAGTATTATGAATTTGAATTAGTAGCCTCTTTTGTTAAACAGTACATGTTATTATTAAAATGATCTACTTGCCTTTTTTTTTTTTTCTTTCAAATGTCTTATCATATACGTTTCAATATCCATCTGAAAACAAAAGAAATGATTTTTTTTTTATTTGAAGAAAGATTTTGCAAAGATTTCATTGGATTAGAAAATGTTAGAGATTCAAAGAGTGTGCAGTTTTCTGATTAACAAAACAATTATTGCAACGAGACTCAGCTATCAGCCTATCACCTAAATAATTGGGCCGCAAAATTTGACCAGATTTCATCTTATCCTAATGGGATTTGAAGGATTCATCTTTTAATCATGGTGGGGGTGGGGCTGTGACCCTTGATCACTTTAGTCCTCTTGATTTGATACAAAATTAAAATTTCCCATTTACTTTTGTTGATATTATTTCAAACAAAGATTCCAAGTAGATGAATCCATGTGACCATCATTCATGTTATTAAAAATTGATTACATAAATCCATAAGACATCATTGCATATTACCTAATCATTAACAGATCGATGTTATTTATGTTTGAAATGCGTTCATCCAATCACTTTATATCATATCAGTTTATAGGATAAGTTTATATAAATTTTTTTTCTAAAGTACATGTATTATTCTATTAATATTTTGAGTCCAAAAGCAGGTGAATATGACCTTCAGGAGGGTATTAGATGGATTTTTTTTATAGTAATTTCCAATTATATGTGTAAGATTACACCTTCAACAAGACTAAACCAATCTTTCAAGCAAAGGGAAAAGCATTCTTATTTGCATCTTCAGGAAGCTTGCATTACAAACTCAGATTCGAACTAACTTGTTTTAAATCATCAAAACAGAAATTTTTCCCAAACATGCACGAACATATATGATCACATTCTTAAATGCATATGAGAGATGCGTATGACACAGATGCTGTTGCCTATTGCTATACAATGTCAGCCAATTCTCGTCCTTTGGTTTCACAAGGGAGTTGATGGCAACTAGTCAACAATCCAACTGCTATAAGAGGGCTTAACATGCCACCTATTCTTCCCATGACATTTGCAATGCCACTACCAGTTGCCTCAAAGAAGTTGGATATACCTATCAATAGAAAAAAGAGATCAGCACTCGATAACTGGAGACAAATGAAATTAATATTTAACTTCATGCAACATCATTGTCATGACATAGGATTTCAATGCCATTTGTAAGAAAATTAACGAGCTCTGATACCACTTGTAAGAGAATTATGCAGAAACAAATAATATCAAAATTGGTAAAATTCAAACAACACAAAGAGACAAAATATTTAACCAAAGGTGAATCAGACACAAAGAGATTGGTAATATTTTTTTCATCCTTTCCGCCATACCAATCTCTTCGTCCGTGGATGTAAGCAATTGAAGTCGAACCAAAGGATGAATCGGACACTACTTGAGAGGGCACGGTGCATGTTATCTAATGCTGGATTAGGTAAGATATGGTGGACTGAAGTCGTATCAACGACGTGTTTCCTCATAAACCGGTCCTTATCATCAGCTATCGGTTTCAAGACACCCATGGAAGTATGGTTTGATATTTCTACAATTTACTCACATTTAAAAGTTTTTGGATGTCCTACTTACTTTCATGTTAAGAAAAATAAGATAGGGGTTAGAGCTAGGAAAGTTATTTTCTAGGTTATCCAGAAACAGTCAAAGGGTATAGGATTTGGTGCCCTGAGATGGAAAAATGAGTAATTTCTAGGGATGTTAAGTTCCATAAGAAAGTATTATTACAGTCTAAGTGTGACAAATGCAAGGATGAGTCTCCTATATGGAAAGGGATAGTTTTGATAATGAGGATGATTTTTTGCAATTACGGGAAGATAATAGTTTACTGAGGCGTTTGTCGAGTTCTAGTCATTGTGATAAGAGTTCCAGTCAAGAAATGATAGAATTGGGGACATAACAAAGATTAATCCAGAAACTATTGCAGATGAGGTTCCTTAGGATGAATCTAATGAACAGTAAAGGCAGAAGCAGTAAGTTCCTCAACTGTCTTTTGCAGCACAAAGAGAATGTCAGATTATTAGAGCACCTATTAGATATAGATTTGAAGATATGGTAGCCTATGTGTTTTCTATTTATCGGAAGTATGAGGATGCACCTACTACATATAAGCAAGCTTGTAAAAGTGTACATATGGATGAGTGGAAGGTGGCTTTGGATGAGGAGATGGAGTCTTTTCACAAGAATCATACATGGGAATTGGTGACACTTCCAAAGGGAAAGCCGGCCATAGGTTTTAAATGGGTATACACTTTGAAAGACGACGTTCCGAATTCCAAAAGGAAATCGACTGGTGTAAGATTTAAGGAAAAATTGATCACCAAAGGATTTGCACAAACTGAAGGTGTGGATTATAATGAAGTTTTCTCTCTGGTGGTTAAATACACTTATCTGTTTTATTAGTTTAACAAAAATTTGGGGTTAAGTATTTTCTTGAAATTTATCTGGGGGGTTATTGCATTTCCCCCTTTTGTTTTTCCTTGTTTGTAGTAGCCTCTGAACCAGAAGTGTTCCCAAGTATGAATGATTTTCGCAAAAGGACAAACGAATAGATGTTTTTTTTTTCTTTCAGAGTACTTCTACAACTATCGGGACAAAGAGGAAGGAGAGTGAATGGTGTTTCTTTGTTGCAGAGTAAAAAGACGACACACTAGTAATTTTTTTAAAGGGTTAGGCTATTGGGACTTAATTTTTTGACTTAATTTTACACACCATTTTTATAGCCATTGATTTACTACAATCCATGGGTGAGAAAGAGAAGTTGAAAGGTATTTTTTTTATGCCAACTCAACAGTTCTTTCTACTATTAGATTAAAAAAATTAACAGCTATAAAAATAGTGTATAAAATTAAGTCAAAAAATTAAGTCCCAATAGCCTGACCCTTTTTTAAAACCTAAGCCATTCTATGTTTTGCATTGAAAGAAAAATAAACACACTTTCTCACCCACACACGGCTAGGATTAAGCACTTATCAATATATAGTGCAAAGGGCAATTAGGACAAATCATAAAAGCCTTGTCCTTCCCTGTGTGAAGCCATGCCGTTTTAGATTAGTGCTAAAACCTATTCCATGTATTTAATTAAATAAATACATGAAAATAAGGTTTTCCAAAGAGTTGGGCTCGTCTTATATTAACTAATTTAAATAATTAAAAAATAGACATGATATCATATATATTCCAAGGTTATGAGAGTTTTAGTTACTTAGGGTTAGGACAACTTTTAATCAAATTAAAAGTTTCCAAATTTGTGAAAAATCCTAAGTTTTCAAAACCCAATTTGCCTTGGCCGGGCTTCATACAAGGCCAACTTGTACACAAGCCCAAAGGCATAGCCCATACCAGTGTAATGTGTGTCAAACCCAGTCTAATATTAAAGCCCATATTACTGAGAACACCACTCTCTTTATCTGATTTAATATGAGACAATATCTAATAAGTATTTATTAAATTATATCCTTTCCTTTTAGTCCACATAGATGCCTAAACGAAATATACATTTATTCAGAAACCTAATGAACATATTTAATTACAAGCTCTAATAAACCCAGCTCAGTATCCTATTATCTAATGCTTGCAGTGGACTTTATCCATTAACTCTTGTGCATTCCACTAGAAGCCTAGAGTAACACTTTTAAACTAAATATTTTTATTATTAGAAAACTTAATAATTTAATATAATAAATTATTGCTTTAGGTTTTATCCATCAAGCAACAAAATTATATAGATACCCGTATAGGACACCGATAATTGAAACTAAGTTAAATTAACCGTTTTATCCTTCTAATTATATCTTTATACTTGAGACCAGTGTTACATCTAATGAATGAAATAGTTTAATGAACTTACTTCATTATTTACACTTTGCAAAGATTTCTTATTTAAGACCTTGTAAAACCTCAAGGTAGTGTCTTTTAAACCTTACGAAATTATGAATTTCATATCTATGAAATAATATTCTCTGTCTTAAAAAACTTACAATCACAACTAGTCAAGGTATTGATCTTTATAATAACGATCTCACTTTCTATTCTAATAAAATATTATAGCACATAAGCCAGAGGTACACTACCCACTTAATATTAAAATAGATATGTCTAAGTTGCTCTGGTGTAAAGTTTATATTTATAGTAATGGTTGTTACATTGAATTATAAACTTCATATGGCCCTTTGTTTAATGTATTTACAATACATAAGTATCTTTGTCCTAAGGTCTCCACTTTAATGATTCGAAACTTATTATCCTCACGGAGGAAAACGATATAACAACATTGTCTAAACAGAGATGTATTCTCTTCAATTGTGGAATCCGTTGTTCAAATAGCAGTTGCTTGGCTCTTTTCTTGTTTCATGAATGGCTTTCATCCAGTGCTATTGAATTTAGTGCTATGTTTGCAATAGACGATGCAGCTGTTGAATCGAATGTGGCACTTGAGTGAGTGGCATATCGATAATATCCATATGCCTCGAGAAAGAGAAATTGCTTTTTAATGGAAAGATTCAATGAGAAGGAATTAATTCAATAGAAGCAAGGAACTGATTGACCTAAGGAATTAATTCAATAGAAGCTCAGGGATTGAAAGTTGTACACGAGCCTGCTTGATAGCCATAGTGCGACCTATAACGAAAAGAAGCATATGGAAAAGGCCCCTTAGGACTACTACAGACACCATTTCTCACTAGTTCCATATCGACTTTCATCACAATGAAGAATCTGGCTTATTCTATTATCTTGATCATAACTGTATGTAAATAAATAATCATCACATTATGATTACACCACACCATTCGAAAGACAAACCTTATCCTAAGCAATAAAGGACCAATGACGAGCTATATAGAGGAAAAGGAGGAGTAGGAGGAGTCAGTCTTCTCTGAAGATCGAGGAAGAAATCAAACAATTTTGCCACTCTATTTCCATTGCGAAGATGTATCACATCAAGTTCCATTGCTCAAACCGAATCACGCCAACGTTATGGAAGTTCTTGTATTGTGTGAAATAAAGCAGTACCAAAGGCACCCTATGATTTCTTAATCAAAAATGGAAAATTGGCTATGGAGATTCCGCATGGTTAGAAATTCATACAGACACAAAGGGGTTCGACTGTGAAATTCTTTTTTCTTTTCCTTTCAACAGGGACCAGGAGATTGGATCTAGCCGTAAGAAGAATGCTTGGTTAATAAATAACTCAAAGGGGTTCGACTGTGAAATTCTTTTTTCTTTTCCTTTCAACAGGGACCAGGAGATTGGATCTAACCGTAAGAAGAATGCTTGGCTAATAAATAACTCACTTCTTGGTCTTCAACCCCCTCAGTCACTATGACTGCCCCCGATCGGTGCAATAAGATGTGTCTATTTATCTATCTCTTGACTTGAAATGGGAGCAAGTTTGAAAAAGGATTCAACTCTATGTATAGGTTGTGAATTATATTCAAGCTATGATAGAGTTCTTGATCTCTATATATGACCACATCATATAATTAAAAACTCTATCCTTGTTCTAGCTCAAGAAGCTTGATCAATAATGCTATATTAGAGATAAGAGATAACAATAGTTGGATATGAAAAATAACTTTTATTTATCATAATTTATTTACAATTGTAGAATTATATCTTACTCTAAGGGCATATCTATAATACTGCTTACATTTAGTAGAGGAATTCTTATTTTGTTAAGTTACTATTTGACCAAAAGATTAAGTTTTTAAGTAAAACCTGATATTAATATTTAGTTCTAAAACATTTTTTATGGGAAAAATTACAATAACCTCCTAATTAAATTTTAAGAAAATATTTAGTCCCATACTTTTATTAAACTAATACTTACCTTCCAAAAACTCTTAAAAAACTAACACTTACCACCCAAATATTTGGGGGGTAAGCGTTATTTTGGAAAAACAGTATTAATTTTTTGGGGATAAGTGTTAGTTTAATAAAAGTGTGGGGTTAAGTGTTTTCTTGAAATTTAATTGGGGGGTCAGAGTAAATTCCTCTTTTTTAATGTAACATAGATTTGATTTTACGGTCCAACAGATCTAACAAGAGTTGGAATTGAGAACATCATATTTTTGTTTAATTTGATTTGATTGACTTATATGTGATATTTAAAGGATTAAAATGTGAGACTTTTGTTATGATACCAATTTATATTAGGTAAGAATCTGTATTAATATTTGAGTTTTCAATTTATCTAATAATATTTGCTTTCAAATTCAACTGATATTACACATCACAATTTGAAAATGAAACTTATCTTTTTCCTTAACAATGTATATGTGTTCCTTGAAAAGGGCTTGAATTTTTCTTCAGAAAAAAATAGAGAAAACATTGAAGCTTCATATTTCTCTTTAAACAAAAACATAAATTGAGAATGCCCCTCATAGAATCTATAGGTGTAAATATAATTATGAGATTTTTCATCATTCCTTAGGTGAATACTTTTTTAGGCTTGAAGAAATAGTGACATTTTTTAAGTCTTACCCTAATTTTTCATCCCAAGTGATTTGTCGTGTCCTATGTGGCATGATTATGTCATTCATCACCTCAATATCTTATTATTTATGTATGAATACCACATAAAGACATATCCCTTGGGGTGAAGAATTTAGGATAAGACTGATAAATACAACAATATTATTAATCAAAGAATATGATCTTTTAATATACATAATAAATATATATATATAGATAAAAAGGGGAATTTTCAATTATTACAGGAACCTAGATAAATTGAAAGTAGAGATATATAACAGAATAGCAAAACAGAGCAGTTAGAAGTGGAGCCTTGAGTCTCTTGGCTCAAACTTTAGGCACACATAAACTAATCTAAAAAAAACAATATCAGGCATGTAGAGTGAACAAGGTGAGCATGAAATCAGCACAAATGAAACATTTAACTTATTTTATTTTCATAATTATATGGTAAGATATTTACCCTGAGGGCAACAAATGACTAGCTGGCTAGGCCGCACATACTTATTCCATTCCATGTTGCAATGATTCTTAGTGTGAAATAGGAAGTAATAGAGGTGGTGTAATGAAGCATTTCTTTTTCTTTCTACAAACTTATTAGCCAACAGCTTCAACCGTTTTTGAATTTGATAATTCATCTATGGTGTCACTCAATTCCTTCCTCTTGGTTTCAAATGGGATAAGCAGAATACAGATTACCGAAAGAACAATAACAACCTCAAACAGAATGATGGCAGCTGTTTGATGGCAACCGGTTACTAGTTCAACTGCTACAAGAGGGCATATCATCCCTCCAATTCTTCCCACGGAATTTGCAACTCCATAACCAGTTGACCTCATAGAAGTTGGATATATCTACAGATCAAGAAAGGGAAAATTAACATTTACATTGGTTTTCTATGTCCTGTCATATTACGACTGTAGCCAGTAACAATTTACATTAACTCCAAAAATTTAGTGGAGCTAACGTAATATGCTCTTGAAAGCAAGAAAACCAAAAATTGTATCATTTTAAAAATGAATCTAGAAGTTGTAGGCCTACCTCCGGTGTAAAAATGCTGGCAATATTGAAGGTTCCAATGGAGAACATGCGTGCTCCAGATAATAGTGCCGTTGTCAAGATGTTAGACTGATGAGTAACCAGTGGGAGAAGAAAAATACAAGCTAAGATAAACATAATTATCATGGAAAGCTTCCGACCTACTCTGTCCACAATTATTGCAGCTAAGAGAATCCCAGGAAGCTCTGCAAAATAATGAAATAAAATGATAAAATAAACAAAAGATCAAAGTGCAAAACATGTTCGGAAAACTGATTTCAAGAAGAGGGAATTGCACATACAGACCTGCCAAGCTAGTGATGAATATGTCTATGTAGGAGCTAACATCCTGGTCATCTTCTGAAAGCAAGGTACCTGAGCTACATTTACTATCTGTACTACTTAGCTCTGATGCTAGCAATACAATACCATAATAACTGAATGAATTCCCAAAGAATAGCATGCATAGGAGAAAGGTTGTTCTGATTAATCTTGATGAGAAAAGCATAACAAAGGATGAGAAGCCTGATTTGACGTCAATGGTTTTGTTTATAGTTGAAGATAGTAGAGGGTTTTCTTCTGCTGCAAAATCTTCATCAAGTCTAGTTGTTCTATCAGATATAAGGATGCCGCAAGGGAGGTCTTTTGCGTTGAGTTGAGCTATTTTCTGAAGAACATTATGTGCATCAGTTATTCTACCTTGAATACATAGATATCTTGGAGATTCTGGGATGAAATGAAGAAAAATAAGCACGGCAAATGATGGTATAGAAGACAAAGCAAGTAGCCACCTCCAATTTAATCTTGGCATGACAATCTGCGAAGAAATGGCAGAATATTGAATTTCAAATAACTGTAAATGTATCACTGGTCCTTTATTCAATCACTACCAAACTAACATAGAATTTATAATCTCTCGTTGTTCCTTACAACCATGTCAAACCTTTTCTAAACTCCCCCAGATTTTTGAAGATGCAAATTAACAGATTGGTGTTAAAAAGCTCCAACCAAATAATGATAAAAGGTTTCAGAAAAACTGTTATCTGAGGTATTTCTAATTGATAAAAGGTTAAGATTTGACCTTTACAACAGGAAGTGTTCTGAAACATGAGATGACTAAATTGAGTCGTTTCAGAACAGAATATGGTAAATCAACAAATCAAAAAGCACTGTATTCTTCAAGCACACAATTCTTAAATATCTATTGATGATCATTTAACCATCAAGCATTGATAACATTCAATACATTCGTTTCATCTTTATAGTCTTTTCACATTTAGCAACTTTAAATTCTGTTGCTCAATATGCAACATTTATGTTTCATTTTGTAATTCGTTGGTTCAAGTATACATTCTTTGTGGTTCTCCAATCTTGTCAAGAAACTTTAGCGAAAGGGAAAGGATCAGACTTGGTAAGAAAAGGCTAGAATTTTGGCAAGGTGAAGCCTTGGAATGCTAAGATTTAAAGAGAGAACTTGATTTCTTTTTTCTGAAGAAACTGATGTCAAGAGCAAGATTTTGGCAGAGTCTACAGAACTAATTGATCAAGAAACAATACACGATCCTCTAATTAGGAAAATATGGCCATGGATATTGTTTTTCAGTACTCTAGCTTCTGCATACTCAACTTCAATTACGTTGAGTAGTCTATTTCAAACTCTTAGGTTTATAAGAGAAAAAGGAGTCCAATAGACCAGATAGAAGAGTATTCCACTCAGAATACAAATTGGATTAAGAATGATGAGATGATGAAGGAAATGAAACATACCCATGCAAGTGCGGCCTCAAAAACTGATCCAAATGTCCAGAAACTCGCAAAGACCATCATCCACATACCTCTATTTGGAGGAGGAAGAAACTCTAGAAACCAGGATAAGAACACTGGTCCACAGCCTAGGCCAAAACCGACCAAACCACGAAGAATCACCAATGATATATAATTTGGTGAGAAAGCACTTAATAAACCAGCTGCACTAGTTACCACAGCTACACCGAGGAATCCGATTCTGGAAGGGGCAAACTAAAATAAGACAATTGAATACAAGATTGAAAATGATACAAGGCAATAAGGAAAAGAGCGATATGTGGGACTGCCTTCTTCCATGGTTGTCTGCAATAAGCCCCCACGAATATGCTCCAACTAACATTCCAGCAAAAACAACAGTTGTTATAAGGCTCTCTTCACTTGAGGAGAGTCCCCACTCAGATGTCACAGCAGGTCCCACAAAGGAGAGAATCATAATCTCCATTGCCTCTGCAAACCAGCCAAGGCCAGCATAAACAAGAGCAAAACCTTGGAACTTCCCAAACCCCATACCAGTTAGTGCTTCATCCACTGTGTACACAAGGGTCTGATCATCCATCTGGGAAACCAAATAAATAAGAGAGTACTTACTTCTAGATGGATAACTCCAAATGGGATAACTACATGTTAAATCAAAGAAAAAGTGAACCAGCATCACAGTAGAATTTTCAAATTCAACTCATCAGTATCCAGAGCAAACAAATTAAGTCTGCAAACAAATCTCAATTTTTATTTTCATTCTTTTCTCAGCAACAGGAGAAATTTACATTTTATTATTTTCATAAATAAATCCTCTAGAGTCCATAAACAAATTTATTAATCACCAATCCAACTGATCTTGAAACATCAAAATCAAGAAAAAAAAAAACCTTTGATCAAATGCTTAGAATTATACTGATAACTCTTTAACTACTTCACTCTAACTAATTGGAAAACGGATAATCCTGATACTACCTCATCGCTTCATTTATTCTATCTTGGACCTGCTGGTGTCCAACAAAACAATACATATACATATGCAAGCAGAGATGAAGCTAAAAGTCACTTTGATGAACATGAGACATAGAAGGGAAGATAAGATTTAGAAATAAACCGTATATGGTAGCTGTACTTTAAGAGACTAAAAGGTGGCCAGTGCCCAGAAAATGGATGAAAGAGCTATCAACAATAGACATGAAATGGAATCATACAGCTGAGAGTAAGATCCTGAATGGAGAAGAAAGCGGTGTAGAAGCTCCACAGTGAGGAGGTAAAACTTTCATAGATGTCTTTCTCAGCTTCACGTCAACTTCTTTATTTTTTTGTTATAATTTTTAGTACAAATTATAATAATAAAAGATAGATAAGTATACAAACATTTAGCCATATTATAAAAGATAGATGAGTATACAAACATTTAGCCATGTAAGAAATAGAAAGAGAGAGATGGTGGGACCGAAGGATTATGATAAGAGTAAAAGCAAAATGCAAGAGCAAGATAGAATAAGCAAAGTAAAAGAGAAGAAATGATGAGATAATGAGGATACGAGAAAATCACTTTATTTCTTTTTATTGGTCAGATTTACAAGTGCAGGGAGGTATATATATGGTGTAGTCAACCACCCATTTTGCAATCATAACTAGCCTATCTTATAAGCAATGATAATTTCCAATGTATAATCCAACTGCGTGTTGCCATTTTGCTTGCCAATCAAAATCTGACAAAGCTATTAACAATCAAAATGCTGTTGACACGTACAAGTGGAAATCCAACTTATTTTACAGCAGTTTTGTTGAAAAATAACCTATTTTTTTAGAAAATTTTGATATACTCACTCATCTTATGCTCAGAAGCAACACCGTCAGAGAACGTAAGATGTTGTCAATCTTTAAATATCTGATAACCGATAATTATTAGACACTATCCGATATCAAATATTAGATTGTTAGATGCTATTCGTCATTAAGTGTATGATATCGACGACTATCAGACACTGTCAAATGTCAAACAAAAAATTATTACATCAAAAATTTTCAAGCATAGGTCATGTTTTAACAACACTTCTTTTGTTTTTATATTTTTCTATTCTACCTGGGAAATTGTGAGAAATGACCCAAAATTATGGGACCATTTGAAAAATAATCAACTTCTTGATTTTCTTTGATTTATCTAACAAAACTTACGTGACTAACAATTATACCTCTACCTTCCTTTTCTCTCCATCTGTCGATTATTTGGCAACGGTCTGGTGAGCCCGGTGACTGTCCGATAATGGTCTAGTAACGGTCTGATAACCATCCGACAATGGTCCAACGAGTCCAACAACGGTTTGACAATTGCTTGACAAGTTCAGCCACTGTCCAACAAGTTCAATGCTGGTCCGACGAGTTTGATGACAGTCAAGCTAGTCCGACGACTATTCGACTGGTGAGTCAGTGACTGTCCAGTGAATCCAATAACTTTTCGATGACGATCCGATGATTATCAGACAAAGGTCCAATGACGATTTGGTAATGATCCAACGAGTTCGGTGATAGTCTCGTAAGTCCGGTGACTGTCCCACAAAGTTTTCTGTGATATTCTAATGAAGCCAACGACTATCCGGTGAATTTTTTGATTATTGTCAGACGATTCCAGTGACTGTCCATTTGAAAGGTGTTCGTAGAGGAAAGACGTGTTTATGTATTATATATAGAGGGGTATAATGGTCATAAAGTTAGAAATGGATAGAAAAATAAAAAAAATCTTGGGAGTTAGTTATTTTTCAAATGACTCCCTAATTTTGGATTATTCCTCATAATTTGCCATTCTACTTGTACACATAAGATGATAACTAATACTACAGTAAGGTAGTTGGGTTAATCTTTTATTTCATTCGGAGGTTTGTGAAAATTATCCCCCTACAGTTTTGGAAAATTTACCATCTCTCCTTACTAGAACAATCCTTTTGCTTAGGTGTATATATATATATATATATATATATATGGGGCAGGATCAAGAGACACAAATTTAAATACAAATTTGTACACAAATTATGAACCATTAGATGATATTAAAATTAATGGTTCAGATTACTCATGAGCCTCCAAATTTTTAATGCAATATTCTCTTATCC
>JANLJB010029368.1:0-14745 GCA_026212285.1 Bursera cuneata
CTTTATGTTACTTTATGAATAACATGGGTGAGTTTGTTACTTAGACCAAACCTTGGGGGTGTCTATGTATTTACCCCCACAAAACAATCAGTTTCTAGTGAAACGATGCACGTTGTGTATTGATTTGACTGGGATGGGCTCTAGTGCCCAAGCTCTTTTCTCAAGTTACTCGGCTTGGGCTATATAAGTGTGGTCACTATAATTAAAGGAATTTTGTGTAGTCTTAAAGTGTATTATGGTAAGTACCCAAAACTTACAAATTTTTATTTGTTTTAATTATTGATTTATCTGAAAATTATGTTAAATTAATTTTTTTGTTATATTACATAATTTTTAATGTAAATTAATTATTAAAATAAATAAAATTTAATAGCTATATGTGACATTAGGATACGCATTAAGACTACATTTTATTAATTTGTATTTATTGTGTATTTTCTATATTTCTTTCAAAGTTGTCTGAAATATATAGTAAAATGTTCAAAGGCTATATTGAGCAAACTATAATGAATCAATATGGAAAAGGAAAAGATTTCTAAAAGGAAGAAATTATCATTCCTAATTATTTGTGGTGCAAAAGCTTGATCTTTGGTTGACTGAATTGTTGCTTCATCATTCCTTTCTCGAAACATGGGCAGGCCTTCAAGATGCTTAACATCAGCACTCTTTTAAAATTTTTGACTAATCTTATATTAAAAATAGAAAAATCATATTTAATACTCATCATTTGGAAAGTATTCCTTAAAATATCTCTTACAGTTAATACGAAAGAAACGTCTTATCCACAATCGTGTGTAGAATAATTTATTTGTCATTAACAAGAGATTAACATTTGTATAGGAAGATCAGAATAAAGGTTGTGACAAGCTCGTAAGTCGTAAAAGAAGAAGAGACAAGGTCCACAAGGGCTTAAAAGGCAGGCCAATGGAGCTTTTGATAAAGGAGGCGCAGATGATTATGACATCTGAGGCCTCAGATGCTGGCACTTAAACCTATAAATTGTGGAGATATATAGATAGACAGACCTCACCTGTAACTGAGGCTCGTATAACAACGTTAAAATCTTCGAACAGTCAAGTCACTCCCCCGTTCCCGAAGAGGTAGCAACAGCTATGGCTTCAGCATATCTAGATCATAGCTTCACCGTTCTAGACTTGCGTCTTGCAAGAACTTGCAGATGATTTTACGTTCTTTAGCCTAGCTAAAGCAAGCTAGCGTCAATAGATATACATTAACATAGAACTTGCAATTCAGCAAGTGCTTGTTCCCTGAAAATTCCATTCACTGGATTGCCTTATAGCTTCTTTGGCTTTATTTTTTTAGCGAAACACGACCGTCAATCGTGGATAAGTAACAATGAATTCGACCGGACACCACAGTAGGTTAATTATACAAAGAACAATTAATATACGCATCGCTTTTACAGTTTGAGTGACCGATGCATTAAGTAGTCATCGACTCAAGTTAGAATGCTTAACTATATATAAATCTGGATACCCCTCAGAAAATGGGTCCAATTGCACTTCATTGCATTTTACGCTTCAAAATTTTTATAATTCAATCAATTTTAGTCGAAATAGAGGATGTCTCAACCAGGAAAGAGAATAGGTAAATCTTATATGACCTAATATATATCTGACAGATCGCACTAGCATTTTGAAGGAAGAGGGGATTAGTAGGATCACATCAAACAAAAAAGTAAGAATTTGAAGCATCGAAGGGCCTAAAACGGAGGAAAAGGGTCAATACATTTCAATTGGAACTCAGTGTGCAGATGAGCGATGCGCACCACTTCAGTACAATATTCTACGTCAACCCAAGATGTATCCTCCTTTCCAGGACCTCGAAAAGGTACATTTGGAACACCAACAGACATAAAATGAAAATTTTAAAATGTAAAAGAAAGCTCGAATTAATGATTCTACTTCGATGTATATATCTCACTTTAATTTACCGGCCAAACTACACAAAAGGAAGCTAGTAAATGAGTCTCCATAATGTTGTACTCACAAATTTTCCAAGTGGATTAAATATTTCACTTTATTAGGTAGGATTTTATTGGTCCAAGCGATTATTTATTGAGGAGAAACTGATCTAATTTGGAGTTATTGATGTTAATTATACTGATCAATCATAGAAGAAAAATTGTGATTCATGATAGTTATGATCCATTATATACAGTACTACTCTTCTTAATTAAGAAAATCAATCTCCCATAAGCGTTCGTGATTATCATTCATCTAAATCGTAAAAACACTAAAGAATAGCTACTTCCACTGTCAAAAATTAAAAGGTGAAACAATATGGTGCATACAAGGAAAGTGGAGTTCAATTATTAAACTAGAGAAATCAATTTGCGAGGTGTTCAAAGTAAAGGAGTTCTAAAGATTCACGGAACGTATTGAGACCAAAGATATGGCAATGGCTTTATACTTTTGCACCCGCTAGGAAGGAATATCTTTTCATAATCCATACGATTTGAAACTTTATTATCGTCTTCTTCCTTGCAACATTATTAATAGCTAACACGCCGAGGAGGTTGAGGAAAAAGGCTTATCGCATTGATGCTGGTTGTCCCGTCATGGTCCAAGCACTTACCGACATCACATGTTATCAGTTTTGTATAAACTAAGCTAATAATGTCCATTCATAAATTTGGCAAATATTCTTAGTTACACAACAACCCTACTTTCTATCTCCCTTCCCGATATAGAAGCCACTTGGTCCCCTTCTGTCTTCTTCGCACCTTCTTCTCTTTCCCTTCATAATTAAAGTCTATGCAAGCGCGCAGGCCACTGTCCGTTCTTTCTTATTATTTTGTTTAGCAAAAACTACTGTAGAATAGTAGAGCTGCTTTGATACAAGGAGAAGGACACAACAAATGGGCCGTGGAAAGATCGAGATCAAGAGGATCGAAAACCCTACCAACAGACAGGTCACTTACTCTAAGCGAAGAAATGGTATCTTTAAGAAAGCGCAAGAGCTCACTGTGCTCTGTGATGCTAAGGTTTCTCTTATCATGTTCTCCAACACTGGCAAATTCCATGAGTATATTAGCCCTATTACGTCGTATGCTAACAGATCCGTCACACCCTCTTTCTATAGGCAATAATATACATGATTTTATATGCCAAACCCTAATGAACAGCTGATGGGAACCTTATTTTTTTCTTGTTTGTTAGGACAAAGAAGATCTTTGATCAGTACCAGAAGGCTTTAGGGATTGATCTGTGGAGCACGCACTTTGCAGTTAGTTCTGACCTCTCTTACATGGTTAAATTTTGAGCTTTGTAACCATGGTTTTCGGGATTAAACCTTGCTTTTTTATCATGTGTTTTTGCAGAGAATGCAAGACAGCTACAAGAAACTCAAAGATACTAACGATAGGCTAAGGCGAGAGATCAGGTAACTCTTAAATTATTTGATGTTATAATTGTTTAATTTTGTTATATATGGTATTTTGAGGAAATTACGTATATATATGTTTTCAAGGCAAAGGATGGGAGAAGATTTGGAAAATCTAAGCCTGGATGAGCTGCGTGGTCTTGAACAAAAGATTATTGCTGCTGCTGCTGCTGTGCGTGAAAGGAAGGTTTGAGGATCTCTTCAGATCTCTTAAATTAATTAATTTTAGGTTTCAAAAGCTTTTTGCCTTTTAATGGATCTTAGGCTTTAAAATCTCTTCAGAGAGATAAGAGATACATATATTAATGCATAAATTTGTTCCTAGAAAGGAAAAAGCTTTCACCGCATAGGCATTGCGCATTTCTAGAAGTGAGATTTCCTTATAATTGTCCAATCAAGCGTGTATTTTTATGGTCTTTTCTAGAACTTCGATCTATTTCTGACCACATCAACTTCCAGTACTAGCTGAGATCTAAAAGCAACTGTTAAATAAGCTACACTAGGCTTTTCTGTTCACCATATATAATCTATCTCGAGTCCAACTGGGGGATTAAATGTATTAAAACCAACTTATACACTCCAAAACGTGTACTAGATAGCATGAGAATTAACGATCCAAAACATTTTTCAACATTTCATGGGGCTAGCTTAAGGTTAATTTTATATGTGTTGCCCTGGAGACTTGGGTTAATTTCTTGGTTTCGGTGTTAATATCTCTTCTGTTGTTTGCAGTACCACGTGATCAAAACTCAGACGGGCACCTACAAGAAGAAGGTTCTCAAATCTCATTATATAGCGAACCGGACAGATTATTTTCTGCTTCTGTAATATCTTATATATACGCACTTTCAGTTCTTTGATAACCACTCCATTTTTTTCATATGATCACAGCTAAGGAACTTGGAGGAAAGACACGGAAACATCCTGCTGGACTTTGTAAGACTTCGATTTGTTATTTTATTTCCTAGCTAGATTCTTTAGGGCCAGTTGATAATCGTCGTCAAACACTACTCTTTTCTGTTTCCTAGAACAAGCCGTGAGATAAGAAATGAAAACATTTTGTGCATTTTTTTTTTAAGTGGAATACACCTTGCAGAAAGTACTTCATATATATCGTGGAAATACAAAATTAGCTTTTCGCTTTTATTTTATACAACGATCCATGAAAACAATTTTACAAAACTAATCCAAATGATTATATATTTTAAGTGTACGTATAATACATATGAGATATTGTCTAATAGTAATTTTCTTTTTTTCTTCCTTTTGTTTCCTAAATGAAATTTAATTAGGAAGCAAAATATGAGGAGCCACATTTTGGATTAGTTGACAATGGAGACTATCAATCCGCAGTTGCACTAGCGAATGGGGCATCCAACCTATACGCTTTCCGGCTGCACCACACAAACTTTCCCCAAGCAGGAGGATTTGGGTCCAATCATGATCTCAGCCTCGGCTGATTATCAGTAGAGGTTAATATCCTCTCAGGCAACAACAATATATATCTACTTCATGTGTCTTATTAGACTCGTAAAACAAAATGATGCAAAGCTGGGTTGGGTTTCCAATCCTACCTCCATTGTAACATGCACAAGGATGTATCATGTCATGAATCGTGTTTGCTAATAATCATGACAGAAACCGAACAAGGTCTCTATCGTAGTATATATAAGTGTTTATCAAGTTTGCTAATAATGATCATGGCAGAACCCAGACGCTTTCTCTGCCTGATTTCTTCTTTTACGCTTCTACTTGTCATTTCTGAACCTACTTTCTCAACTACATTATATATTTGTATCTTCATCATGTATCATCATTTACATCTATTTGTTGGTTTTGGAAATAGGGTAAAAACCAAAACATTATTATTCTATTTGTTGGATGAGGTCACTTCTAATATATATGAAAAGAATGGTTAAGAGGTGCCATATTGGAAGATGAAATTGATAGTGGAAATGTTGGTACTGCTTTATAAACTAATTTGCCTTTGGAAAATGGGAAGTTTTCAAGTTGCAACCATGACTCATACCGCTCAGAAGCTGCCACAATGAAGAGTAGTAGTGCAGGCTTGTTGATCTGTGCAAGCTACAGTGTTCGATGCTATTATGGAAATAAATTAAGCTACACTGGATGCACCAATTACAAACCTTTCTTCGTCTGTTGGAAACTCGAAGCATCTTAGTACTCTTATCCAACAAGCTACGGTCATCATTTGTATCCGCTGACTTCTCAATCACTTTCATCTATAAAAGCAAGCAAGCTTTCCCTTTATATCTGCTAATATTCTACTCATATTTAAAGCTGGATTCACAAGATCATTTGTTTATTTGATGAAATTTATATGTCATGCTTGTTTTGTTTATCATATTTAATATTTTGAAAACATAGAAATATTTAAGTTCTTGGTTTGACTAAGAGTTGTTTAAAATAGTTTTTAGAATGTTATAAATTTTTATACTAACTTGAATCTCAACGAATTAAAGCTCATTGATATAAATTATAATTTCAAAGTTTTGAATAAATAAACTTATTTACTAATGAGAATCCTATAGGAGAACCAATATTTTGCGTATTGGTGTGTTCCCAATAAAAGTTCAATATTATAAATGGGTTACCCTATTGTAATTTAAATTTTTTTACTTAATTTTACACAATTCTTTGTAATTTTTTATTTACTATAGTTCATGGATAGAAAAGAAAAGTTAAAATGTAATTTTTATAAAGTCAACGTAACAACTCTTTCCACTGGAAAAAAACTAATACTTATCAAATTAATAATGTCAAATTTTGAAGTTACAATAGCGTCAACCTTTATTTAAAGTGTTTTGGGAAAAAAATCATACTCATTTATAGATACTTAAAAGTTAAAAGAACTCATATGCTTTATTGTGTTTGCTCAATTTTCTTTTTCAAAGATTTCATAAAAGTTAAATTTTGAACTTAATATCATATCTTAGGATGGAATAGTAAACAGATTTTTGAATTGTGAAAAATATTGAAACTATAGTTAACTATTATTTCTATATTAATTTTCAAAAAACATATTTCTAATGGTTTAGGCTATTGTAACTTAAAATTTTGATACTATTTGATAACCATTCATTCGTTCTAATTTAATGGTGAAAAATGTTGCTGAATTGGTATGAAAAACACCTACTTTTAACTTATATTTTCTATCCATAAATTATAGTAAATTAAAACTTATAAAAAATATGTAAAATTAAATACATATTTCTAATAGTTCAAACTATGATAATTTAAACATTTATCTTAAAATTTTAATAATATTTGATAGCCATTCTTTTGTTCTAATCTATTGATGAAAAGTGATGTTGAACTAACATAAAATAACATATTTTTTAATTCTTTTTTTTTTTTTACCTATAGAACATAGTAAATCAATATTTATTAAAAAAATATAAAATTAAATAAAAAAATTAAGTTAAAATTCTTAAATTAATAAGTTTTTTGGAAAAATTATCAATATAGCCACTTAGAGGGGGTCAAATTGAAAAATAGCCTCCCTCCACTAACTCCCTCACCCGCCTAGCCAAATCTACAGTAAAAAAATCATTCTGTCGCTTATACCCCCATCTCCTTCATATAACCGAAAAAACAGTCTCTCATCACTCTCTCTCCCTCTCGTGACAGTCACGGTCATAGTATAAGACTGTCACTGTCGTGAGGGGGAATTGAAAGCTCCAGGTGGGGTACTCGACCTCCACGGTCCTATATTCAACCTTCACGGTCATGGTCTTCGACATCCACAGTCACGGTATTTGACCTCCACGGTCCGGATTCCAGATGTTAAATACACCACGGTCTAGGATGCAGAGCACGAAAGAAATAGTAATCTTCAGGGTGTAAGACCTCCACGGTTATGGTGATGGACCTCCACGATCGGGCTCTTCCCCTTCTTCTTCTTCTTCTTCTTCTGGACAACATCAACATCAACACCCAGCAACAATCAACACCAACACCCAGCAACAATCAACACCAACACCCAACAACAATAACATCCACAAACAAATAATAAAATAACTCAATCAACAACAAACCCATTCTTTCTTCCTTGGTAGATCCAGATATCAACGGTGATTGACGATCTGAAGTGGTTGGCTGAACGACTGAAACTGGTCGACTGATCGACGATGACTGTTGCGAGAGAGAGAGAGGGAGAGAGAGTAATGAGAGACTGCTTGTTTGGTTGAATATGAAGATGGGGGTATAAGCGATAGAAATCAATTTTTACTGTAGATTTAACGAGGTGGGTGAGAGAATTAGTCAAGGAGGCTATTTTTCAATTTTACCCCCTCTAGGTGGCTATATTGGTAAATTCCCCAAGTTTTTTCAACACTTGTACAGCAATATTAGATTTCAAAAGCAATGAAACGGTTAGCGGATGGAACAGGGGAAAGAGCACCAGAAATGCGTAAACTAAAGTAGGGATTCCCTTCTTAGAAGCATCTTTCGCTTTAGCGGTTTCTAAAATATCAATTTTATTTAAAACCAAATAAAATAATATTTGTTGCTTAGTGTTCACGAGGTCCACTTAAAGCTTTACCCGCGTTTTTGAGTGTTTCTTGCTCTGAATTCACTCTCTCAGATGCGTCGCTCGTGTTCAATAATTGAGTTCGTTTTCATGGAAATAATCTATTCGAGTACAAAAATCTGAAAAAATTTTTTTTTTTTTTTTTTTTCAAATTTACAGTATTTTTTTGGGGACACATGGCAGCTCTTGCTGTTTTATTGTCTTCATGNATAATTGAGTTCGTTTTCATGGAAATTTTCTATTCGAGTACAAAAATCTGAAAAAAAAAAAATCTTTTTTTTTTTTTTCAAATTTACAGTATTTTTTTGGGGACACATGGCAGCTCTTGCTGTTTTATTGTCTTCATGGATCCCTGAAGATGATCTCTTGTTGAAGAACGCTGTTGAGGTACCTAATTTCTTTCTTAAATTTCGGAAAATTTCTTCATTCCGTAAAGAAAACCCTAGATTGATTATTTCTCTGCTGGATTAGTTGTTGAGTCGAGAGCTTCGCAATTAGTGGTCAAATCGTTACGTTTGCATTTAAGATAAATTTTGTAGCAGTGGGAAATTTTTGAAATTTTGTGAGTGCTTGTAATCACTGTAGCTATAGTTTTTGGTTCAAGTGAGTTTTAATGGTTTCTATAAAGTGATTGTGGTCCTGCGAGATAGTTTGGCTGCATGGAATTCGTTCAGACAAATGTTTTTTTGATGGTTTTGGAGGTCTCTTCTTAGAAGACCTAGACATGGATCCCCAATTTCATTATATTCCTGGATTTTGCTTGTGCTACCTTACCGGCTCCATAAGGTTAATAGAAGGGGCTTTTTGTGCTATGGACACTTGTTATAGTTACAAGTCATATTCAATTACCAATTTGATGGTTAATGTGACAATCGTGATGTTCCAGTTTGCAAAAAAGTCTGTCCCCTTAACGTCAGTATGTCACCCCCACTAGTGCTATGGAGATCCTCTAGTTCTGCTACTAAACACATGTAGTTACTGGAGCTAGTATATAGTAATCAAATATGTGGTTGAAACCTTTGCAATTCAGAAGGGCACATGGGTTTTTGCTATTTTTGCATATGTTTAATAATTAATATTATGATAGGTGTTGAAAACACTAATACATTTCTATTTCTTTTTTTCCAATTTCAGGCAGGTGCTTCTTTGGAAGCACTTGCTAAAGGTGCAGTGAGATTTTCCCGCAAGTATACACTAGGAGAATTGCAAGATAGGTGGCATTCTCTCCTCTATGACCCTGTTATTTCAGCTGCAGCTTCTGCTCGTATACTAGAGTTTGAACTTTCTGCTTCAAATAATCAATTAAAGTCCATTAAGTCTGGTGTTTCTGTGGGCAATGTAGAAGGTACTTCAAAGAGAAAAGCTGATAGTGTTAGAAAACTGTATTATGCCTTGCGGAAAAGATCTTGTAGACAACATTTGAACTCTCCCAATCCAAATTTTTTGGGCTCACCGAACATGAGTGATGGGATCAGAGATGGTACTGCAGCTCAAGACCATTTAAGAATTCACCATTTGACTCCAGATGGAAGTACCATGCTTGGCGATTGTGTGCAGAACAAATTTGAGTTTCAGGAAATGGGTGTGGATCTCTTGCATCATGGAGAAGAGGATAATAGTTTAATTAAAGAGTCGATGGAGCACGCTGTTTATGATGGGGAACATATGCATGAAGATTCTGCTAATTTCGTAAGAGAGTCTTCAATTGAGTTTGGGAATTGCCTAAGTGTGGAGGGAATGGAACCCTCCAATCTATTGTCTGGAAGTGATGCCCCATTTCACTCAATGGGTTATGCATCTCCACAGTGTAGGACACCTCTCTGGAAAACAATTGAGGATGTTGCAGCACCTGCAATGCCAATCAATATGGGCCAAATGAGCCATATCAATATGAGCCATTTAGGTGAAGGTCAGGGCTTAGAAGACACATTTATGCTTCCAGATGATATGGATATGAAGCAAATAAGTTTATCTGCTCACCGAGAAAGTGATTTTGTAGATCTTTCAGACTCTCTTCTAAACTTAGGGAATGATGATGAGCTTTGTTTCGTGGGTGCAGATGGGAAAGACTCGATCAATAATTCTTGCCATGATAACATTAATCCAATTTTGTTGAGTTCTCCTAAGGGCATTCATGAGGATAATATATCTGATGTTAAAGAACCTGAGACATGCCTTGTGATTCCTGATGGTTCAAGTCATAAAGAATTGGAGGTTATTGCTGAACAATCACAACCTAGTCATGGCAATCAGAATGGTAATTTTATTGCTGAACAATCACATTCTAGTCATGGCAATCAGAATGGTAATTTTGGTTCAGAGGTCAATGTGCCAGCATTTACATCAATGCTCAATCCTCAGTCTCATGACCCTGTAAATGGGGAATGCACATTGAACGGTGAGGACCCAGAAATCCCTTGCAATGATGATTTTATCCCACGTAAAGTAGTGCCTGCTTCAGCACCGCAAACAAATTATAAAGAGTCTGGTTACCTGGCTTCCTCCTTTGGTGCATGGAAGGATAGTGAACAAAATATAAGCATAATGAAGACATTGGATGGGACTGCACAATCTTTTACTGCTTCGCAGACCAGAAGATATGATATGTCTCCAGGAACCAGTTATAACCACCCACTTTTTAATATGGGAGTCAAATCCAAGTCTTCTGATGTTAATTGTCCTGGTGGTGTCTACAGAGAAGCTAACAATGCCCATGCAGATCTTAGCCAATGCAGAACAGCACTTGCAGCCCAAAAGTCTGTAAAACATGCAGGACTGAAGGAAGGGTCACTACAGGCAAGTTGTGCTACAGGTGTACTGTTTCATGCAAAATCAACTGCCCCTGCAAATGTTTTTCCTAATCCAGAAGCAAAAACCTCAACCTTAGATCCAGAATTATCCGAAGATTCAGAAGAATCTGAGAATGATGATCACATTCCATACTTTTCTGATATTGAATCAATGGTAATTCTTATAATTTCCTAATAAGGAGATTAATCTTGTTTCCCTCTTCTTCTTTCCCAGTTTTGACCTCTTATACATTTTTTATGTCTCTTTTCAGATTCTTAATTTTGATTTATGTCCAGAGAGTCTGGATTCACATTTTAGTACAAGCGGTAATTCATCTAGCCTTAAAGTTCAACCAGCATATAATGTCCTCCAATTTTTTTTTTTTTTTTTTTTTTATATTCAGTAATATATTGTTGGAAATTAGTTTTGTTAGAAACTCCACAGTTAACATTTCATGCACTTGATTACGATCTATATTGCTTTTATGTTGAGATTAATATGCATCTACATGATATGGCCTTAATTTGACTTTTTTATTTTCAAATGGTAGTCACTGGTAGCTACATATTGGTTGACACAGAGTGAGAATGTAAGTTAATTTGGTGTTATAGAGCTGTAAGTATGTAACTAAGTTGATTTTCTTTCCTTGAATTATCAGTATCAAGGTATCAAAATGACGATGTTAAGAGGATAATTATTAGGTTGGAACAGTGTGCCCAGGCTTCTATGAGAAGAGGAATTGCATACCATGGGGCATTTGCCCTCTTGTATGGCCGTCATTTGAAGCATTATATTAAGAAAACTGAGGTAGATATTTCCAATTTTTGGTCTTTTCTTCTCTCAATTTTATATTGAAGTATTGTCTTGACTGGGAATAAAACATTTGTTTTAGTTATTTTGTTGCCTATGTTTTCTTATGGCATTCAAGCTATTGGCATTGGAAATGGAAATTCATTATTTAAAAGGATTGAGACAATCAAAATTTAGTTTGACTCTTAAAATTGCTTTGATGGTGATGCGTTTTTAGTAGGCAAACTCAATTACAGTGGGTACCATAGAACCTTAGGATTGTAGGAAATACATCAAAACTGGTCTAGAAAGTGGCTAAATGCAAGCAGTTTATGTAATATTTAGTTGACAATATATGGCCTTAACAATTTTCCATATTCTTCGTTTAGCCCTGATGGGATATATTGCTTATGGCTGTATCTGATGTTCCTACGGACCTGAGTATACAGGCATCTGTATGCTATTTTATTTAGTTATTTGGATTCAACCATCGAACTCTTTAAAGATGGTAAGCCCATATTAATTTCTATTCTAGAAGTCCTTAAATTAAAACTGGAGGTTAAAGCAAATGAAGAGTAGAAATTTAACCTTATATCACCCAGGTCATTGGAATTTTATCTGCCATTTGCACTTCTATACTTCTATATTTGGGCACTGATTTAATGATAATATTAGTGCAAAATTGTCCTCTTCTTATTTTTGCAACCTCTTTCTACTCTAGGTCACTCTTGGCAGGGCAACAGAGGACTTCGATGTAGATATTGACCTGAGAAGAGAAGGGCGTGCCAACAAAATATCTAGAAGACAGGTTGGTATCTTTTGGTTTCTTTGATGTATCTGCATTTGTAGTTGATTAGAAAATTTTTGAGAATGCATTGTTGGTTGGTGCTAGAGGGAAAAAAAAAAACAATGTCTTTCTTTGCAAGGTTGCTACCATATTATCTATAAGTACTTTCATTTTAACACTAAGCTGACATTAATAAGAGAGAGAGAAACTAAGGGCAAACAATTTACAATTAGAGAAAGGCAAGAATGCCAAGAACTTAGGCTAGGGTTTGAAGAACTCTTGGAATTAGTGAATGTTTTCAGTTGACTTATTTTCCTTTTAGAATTAAATTCAAATTAACAGATTAAAATATCGCCTAGAACTCTGGTTATTGTTGCCATACCTGTGGGCAACTTTATGGCTCAAATATAAACACGAATTGCTTCTTAGTAGTGTTTACCTGGCACTTGAAAGATGGGAAACCAGTGCCTTTCTTTTTAGGAAAAAGGTTCTGCTTATTTTTGTGTTAGAAAATGCCTCTCTTAGCTTCTTCAACCTATACTTTCTCAAAAGTCAAAATTGAGCGAGAGAATAACTATTATTAACCATTTCTGCTAGGCACTCATAAAGATGGAAGGAGATGGTTCCTTCGTTTTGTTGAATGTGGGTAAGAATCCAATTTTTTTGAATGGCAACGAAATTTCTGCTGGACGAGGTCACAGTCTAAGTTCAAGTAGCTTGATTGAGGTATGTTGCTTCCATCATATGGAGACTGGGTCATTATGCTGCTCTTCTATATCCCACAGCTTCAATCTGCTACTTGTTCCCGTTTACAGTTCCACCACGTATTTGCTTAATCAATGTCAAATGGTGTATCGCAGATCAGGGAAATGGCATTCATGTTTGAAATAAATCATGAATGTGTGAGGCGATATCTGGAGAATGCCAGCAAAAGAAACCCGGAGACAAACACCAATTTTCAATGGTCTGAAGAGGGGCTCCATGATCCCAAAAAGCCATCAATGGGTTCATCTCTGCTGCATCCCCTTTTGGAATAGTAATTAGTCTAGTGTTGGAATTTAACGGATGTGATAGGAGAATCTTAGTGTAAAGTGTAGATGTTGTAGAAGGCACTTTCAAGTTATACAAAGATAGGAGCGCCTGTAAAGATATATGTATTGATCAATGGCGGTTTATCCCTCACCTTAAAAAGAAATTAAACTAAGAATAGCTAATATTATGCCCGTGGTCTAGAGATGGCAGTGAGCTAGGCCGGCTTGGCCTGACCCATTTTTTGGTCTGGCTTGCATGCTACAGTGTTAGTCTAGCCTGAGTCTGAGCCTAACGTAGGTCAAGGTCAGGCCTACTTTTCAAACCTGTAGGCCGGCCTGGCCCAGTCTCTTACTGTAGTAAATAATTTATTTATTTATTTTTATTTTTATAAATTAAAAAATTAATTTAAAATTTTAAAATAATAAATAGTAACAGGCCTGGTAGGTTTGGTCCAAATAGTGTAGATCTTGGGTCAAGTTCATACCTTTATTTTTTTTCAAGGCAAGGCTTGGCCTGACCTGGCCCATAGGCTTGCCAAGCCTACCCAATACAGGTCTGGTCCGGCCTTTTGTCATCTCTACCTATGTTTTATAATGCTGTATTCTATCTTTTATTTTTATTTTACAATTATTTTAAATAAGAATTAAATTTAATTATATTTACTCATTATGCCAAAAATAATTATAACATAATCTACTTAATTTTGTTAAATTACATCAGATACTAATGAAAGGTTTTTAAGAATAAATATTCATCTACTTAATTTTGTTTATTACATAAGAGCAACTTAAGAGCACTGTTCGATGTAGTGTAGAATATTTTTTTTAAAAATTATTTACAGTGTTTAGTTGAAATTTCAAAAATATTTTTCAGATGGAAAAAAATGCTGGAATGGTTGAATGAAAAAAAAAAATTAAAATATTCTTTTCAAAAACTTACTCTGGAGGTTCACTTTAACCAACTACATATTTCAAATGTTTGTAATTGTCTCCTTGCTTTATATATATTTTTCAGGAAAAGTGGCTTCGTTTGACTTGATCGTAAACAAATCCCAGAATATGACTAGAAGCTCTGGAGTCTGGAGGTGTCAGATTCGAGGTGTGTGAGACGGAGGCTATGAGCAAATGAACTGGAGGTTAGGTGGAGCCAGACTCTGAGCTATTGACTAACATTTCAAACTGCTTAGAATTTATATGAGCAGCAAGTCTTCCTCTGCCGATAGCTGTTGCATTTGATCTCAAGTATCCAGTCCCTCTTCGCAAACTTTTCCCTTAGACGTCCTAGTTGCTCAACTCTTGAACTATTACACTTCTAACTATTTAGTGTTTAATGCTTAGCTTCACCACATGCAGTCCACACTTTTATTCCTTCAATTAGATACAGTAAAAAG
>JANLJB010029369.1:0-14751 GCA_026212285.1 Bursera cuneata
ACTTTAACTAACATGATTATTAGCATTTAGTAAGTATTAGACTTGCATTTTGTTGTTCGACTGAGGATTGACTTGGAATCTATTTGTGCGCAGGTGGGTATCTATGGTTACACGGCTTATTCGGCCAGTAAGTTTGGCCTAAGAGGTTTAGCAGAAGCATTGCAGCAAGAGGTTATTGCTGATAATATTCATGTCTCTCTTTTATTCCCTCCAGATACTGAAACTCCAGGTCTAGAGGAAGGTAATTTTATCTGACTGCAATAATGTTACCCCATTGAACACCGTAGTGCAGAGGCTAATGATTTCTTTCGAAACATTTGCATTAACTACCTCTGATTTTGGTGCGGTTTTTATCAAGTTTGTGCTGTGTGTAATTCGGCTGGGTACTTAGAAAGTGCTTACTTATTTGCAGAATGTAAGAGAAGACCACAGCTCACCAGCATTATAGCTGCCTCATCCGGTGCAATGAAAGCTGATGAGGTTGCCAAGAAATCTCTGGATGGCATCAAATCTGGTAGTTTTATTGTTCCTTGCAACTTTGAGGGACTCTTGCTGTCTATAGCAACTGCTGGTTTATCTCCACAAAGATCATTCGTAATGGCATTTGTTGAAGTGGTTGCTGCTAGTGTTGTGCGCCTTGTTGCTCTGTGCTTCCAGTGGAATTGGTATGGAAGTATTGAAAGTTGGCATTCACAAAGGAAAAGTAAGTAGTCTTTCAAATAATTCATGACAGATAATTTGCATTTGGTTTCTTTTAATGACATGAAGTAGTAAAATCTATCCATGACACATGATTTGCTTTTGGCCTATATCTTCTATGATCCTTGATATTTACAATTATCACTGAAAGTTTCTTTTCATTTTTTCCTTTTCTTCATGACCTTAAATCTAGACTGATCTTGTGTGATATCTGCTAATTTATATGCCTAAAAGTTTGCTGTTTTATTTATTTATGTTTGGTTGTATGTTACAATGAGATGGATTAAGATCTACAATAAACCAAGATAGATTGTGGAGGTACAATTGGATCCTTATTACAATGAACAATCGTTAGATTTGTTACTTAAAAAGAAATTGACGTTTAACTACCTTCCTTGTGGTAGAGGTAGAATATGAATATGCACTTACATATGTACCATATTCCCTATTAACCGTAGAAATTTTTTTTAAAAAATTTTTTTTGAGTCCCATTGCTTGTCAATAGTGTTTTCTTATTAATTTTGATCCTTTAGATATTTGCAATTCAGTATGCTTTTGCAGACTTTGCTTGAATATCTTATTAACTTTTTTTTTAGCCTCCTTGTATTGATTTTTATTATTCTGTTCATTTTGAGATGCTGTCTTCCTTGCACTATTGGTTGTGAACATCATGATCTTAATTGTTTTTAATTTCAGGAACCTAGAAGTTCTTTGTGCTTGGATATACACTCCTGTTGAATGGCAGGTGAGTTTATGGGAGATCTCTGGGGTCCTTTCGCAGTTGGTGAATATTGCTGAATGGTGATTTCTGGACTCCAAACAAGATTTCAGTATCACTTTTAAAGAAACAAGGTTTCCTGCCACTTCTGGGAAACTAGACAGAATTTCAATTGAAGTTTTGGGAACAAATGAATTCTGCGGCAGATTGAAGACCCTGATATAAGAAGTAAGAACTACTTTTCTTCACAAGGACGGAATCTCTGAAATTATCCTTTTTTCTGTTTTTTAACTGCCGGCACTTGCACTCACCATATTATTTGACTGGTGTACAAGAATACTAAAACCTATCCAATTTTTACAGTTTGTTTTCAACTCATCTTTGCCCAATCCATTCCCAGTAAATCACTTAACGCTTAATTGGTTGCCTAATCTTAGTAGGCGTCGACTAGTTCTCATCTTGGATGTTTGATCTTGTCATGTCGATTTTTGGCTAAATTTTTATTGATCCTGGCAAAAATAGCCTAAGTTAAGGGACCTCGCTGAAATTTGATTTATTTTTGAAAAATTTAAACACCATGAACCATCTGAAGATATTGTTGTATACGGTAAGATATTGTCAATCATTGGATATCTAATTAGGGACAATTATCAGATGCTATCGTCAATCTTTTTTTTAATAAATTATTATATTACTATAATACTATTAAATAAAATTACCTAAAAGGATATATGAACATGAATAGAACTTAGTAGTTATTGTAATTGATACTCAAGAATTAATGATAATTTAATCTTATATCTAACTCTAACTGGTCTTTTCTTCTTTAAGTGAAATTTGAAAGGATCTGAATTAAACTAAAATCTAAATAGGTCTGAATATAAAGTATATAAATCTGAATTTTATTTATATATATATATCAATATATGTTAAAATGTCTAGAATTATAATTTTAATAATTTTAGACATTTATTCTTATTGATATTATTTTCACTTATGTAGTTATATTTATTGACACTTGATATATTAAAAATATTTATAAATTAATATTTTTATGTATATTTATTTGAATATGTATTATTTTGTAAAACTTATGACCAAATGGATCACATATGAATTAAATAAAGGTATTTAAGAAAATTAGGATTGCATAAACCTTTTAGGGGTCGTTTGGTTCGGTAAAAATATACATGGGAATCGAAATAGGGAAGGGGTATTTTCATTATTGTTGTTTGGTTGATAAAAAAAAACTCATGAATGGGAATCTCATTATACCAGGAAAGAGAATTAGTCATTCTTCTTACCCCCATAGGAATCAAATTTGATTCCTGATTAGAATCAAATAAAAGTAAGGTTTTTCACTTTTTGAAGAAAAAAGTTATAATATTTTTTAAAAAAGTAAAATTAATTAAAAAATATTAAAAAAGATAAATAAATTAAAAAGTTATAATATTTTAAAATGGTTAATAAATTTAAAAAGTTTATAATATTTAGAAAAAGGTTAATAAATTTAAAAAGTTATAATGTTTAAAAAAGTTAATAAATTTTAAAAAATATTATAATATTTTCTACTATTTTATACTTTTAAAAAAAGTTATAATTTTTTAAAAAAGGTAAATTAATTAAAAATATTATAATATTTTAAAATATAAATAAATTAGAAAAATTATAATATTTTTTAAAAAAGGTTAATAAATTAAAAAATTATAATATTTTAAAAAAAGGTTAATAAATTTAAAGAATTATAATATGTAAAAAAAAAGTTATAGTATTTAAAAAAGATTAATAAAAGGTTATAATATTTTTAAAAAATTTAATAAATTAAAAAATGTTATAATATTTTTTATAAAAGATAAAAAAAATAAAGTGTAAGAAAGATGAAATTTTATATTTTATGATAACAATGATATATATTTAATATTATTATTTATTTTATATATTTTTACCTAGAGTAATTTAAAATTTTGATATTAATTCCAATTCTGAACTTTTATGATTTCCACAGGAATCAGATTTCGATTCCATACTGAACTAAACAGGAAAAATGGATAGCCATTCCGATTCCGATTTTGGAGCTCAAATCAAACGGACCCTTAGACTTTAGCATAAAGATAAAAGCTAACAAAAAATTATCTTTTTATGTTAAGATGAAAATGTTAGAGGGTAAGTCTTAAGCTTAAGTTAAAAAAGTAAATACTATCAAATGACTTCACAAAAAAAAACAAAAACAAAAGTATTACTATGTAAACAAAGTTTATATCCAAATTTTATATACAAAGTTGATGTATAGTATCAAGTGAGAGGTAAGATGAATATATCAATATTTGATTTTTATATATTCACTTTACTACTCACTATATCAATTTCCTATAAATAGCGTTACCCCTTTTAAAAATTGTATTTAAACTCTCCCGTGATGAATGTTGGTCTACTCACATTGCATATGTCTCCTGTTTCTGGAAAATCCTACGAAGAATTTCTTTTAAATCTGGAATTTAAATACAGAAAAAGAGGAAGGAAGTAATAAGAGAGGAAAAGAAAAATCTAACAAATCATGATAATCACTTTACTTCTCACATATGATTATAATTTTTCTTTTTATTTTGTGTAAGTAGCTCCATTCAATATTAAAATTTAAATATTGTTTACACACAATTAAAATTTTTATAATATTCTTAACTAAATTATTGTTATGTTTTAATAGTGTTTGAATTTTTTTTTATTCGTACTTTTTTTACGATTGCAATTCTTAACTTAAAACAATGACATCAATAGTTTAACACTTTCCGAAAGATTTAAAGTTAATCACCATTTTTACTACATTATTGAATTTCTCAGCGTTACACCAACAAAACAATCAAACAAACATTTTCTCAGTTTCAGTGTTTGAAAGAGAGAGAAAATAGGTTTTAATAAAAATAAAAACTCGAAAATGAAAATTAATAATTGAGGTTGAACTGATGTGGTTCTTCAATGTTATAAAAGAGACAAAGAGAAACGAAATTTGATTAGTTTAATAGAAATTTGGAAAAGATAAGGAGGGTAGGTAAGGGTTGATAAAAAGATGGGAGTTTGAACGAGAGCAGATCAAGGTTAGGGATGATTAAAAAAAGAGGAAAATAAGATATTTTTTAAGTACACTAAAAATCTTATTCATTATACTTTTATTATCATTATATTTATATTTATATTTAAAATTGGGTCTCATAAGACCATCATATTTTTATTTTTATTTACATTTAAAACCAAGTTTAATGAGATAAAAATAGGGTTCAATAGAACTACCCTTAATAAAAAAAATATGGAATAATATAACAAGTGATTTGATAAGTGATTAATATTATTATTAATTTTGTAATAAAAAATTTACTTAGGAAAATAAATTAACAAGAAAAAGTGAAAAAGCTTTTTAAAAAAAATAAAAACAAAATAATGATATTATATAAATAAATAAAATAAGTTTTGAAATACCTTCCTATTTCCTAACCATCCTGGTCTGCAACATACCCTGCGTCTATCAAACTGACAACACAAGCTTGAGCAGAGCAGCATCAAGCAATGGCGTCACTCATTCTGAAGCGAAGCAGACCAACCGCTTTCAAGATAGTGGCAGATGGTCTTCGTATCGGACTCTCATCGAGGGCATACGCATCGGTTGCAGTGGGGTCTGACATAGTCTCTGCCGCACCTGATGTTTCCCTCCAGAAAGCTCGGACCTGGGACGAAGGTGTCTCTTCTAAGTTCTCCACTACCCCTGTTAGAGACATTTTCAAGGTTCCCTCTTACCCTTTCATTTGCTAACCCTAATTAATTGGATTTACGTTTATACTTTCTTTTTTTATTATTTGAAATGAATTTGAATATTCTAACATATATTATTTGGTGTTGGTTACTTATGAGGTGATTTCAGGGGAAGAAAGTTGTCATTTTCGGGCTTCCTGTAAGTTCCTCCGCTATGCAGTTATGAATTACGTTTGTGAATTTATTCTTATTATTTTGGTTTAGACGAATTTGGTGGTATCGACTTTAATCTTGTTACGAGAAAAGTTATTCAAGAAAGCAAATAGCTTAGTGACGGTTAACTACAGAATAAGAATGCTGATATTCTTCACTCATAACTGTTTCTTTTTTTGCCTTGTCATGTTGGTAAAATTCCTTTCGTTCATGTTTAGGTTGTTTTCATGGCGAAAATGATTTTGAGTGGTCATAAAATTGACAGTTACTACTTGGAAGTTAAGAAATCCTCGGGAGGTTAGAACATTGGGGAAAATTCGGAGTCTTGAATGGATTTGGAGTTTTAGTTAAGTCAAAGAAGACATTGGGCTACACCAAAAGAAGTTTTAAATCTACTGGCTATAAAAATTTGGATTTTGGTCTGGAAAGAGAGTGAGTAAACCCAAGGGATACTAATATTTACATATACCAATCTTCTTTTTTTCCTTAATTTGATGCTTTTTTTATATTGATAGTTTCACAGGGTTTGCTTTTACCATCTTCTAGGGTGCATACACGGGAGTTTGTTCACTGCAGCATGTACCGAGTTACAAGAATAATATTGATAAGTTCAAGGCTAAAGGGATTGATTCCGTGATCTGTGTGGCTGTTAACGACCCATATGTTATGAATGCCTGGGCAGAGAAACTTCAGGCCAAAGATGTTGTAAGTTATTTCTTTAAATTTATTCTCTTATCTTCTTCAAGAGAAAATTGCTATGTCCGGGATTGTTTGTGCACTGAATTAATGTTTGTCAATCATTTATCCTTCTTACTGCTCTAATTTACTCTGCCTGTGATTTATACTGTAATTTAGAGTTTGCTCTATTGTCTTCATGTAGCATTTGTGTTGTTATTTAGCTTTTCTGTTGTTGCAACGATTAATGAGTTCTCTGAGATAGCTCACGTAACATCATCTGTTTCCTTTTGTCATCTAATAGATTGACTTTTATGGGGATTTTGATGGAAGCTTCCACAAGAGCTTGGACTTGGGAAAAGATCTTTCGGCTGCTTTACTTGGGCCTCGCTCAGAAAGGTATTCTTTTTACAACTGCTTTCTTGTTAAAATTGTCTGGATCTTGGAAATATGATGAAAACCTTAGGGGACGTTCTACTTGGTTTCTGGGAATGCATGGACCCAAATGAATTCCACGTTGCCATACACTCTTTATTTTCTTCTTTGAGTTTTTTTAAAATCATAACACGAGTGCTCTATACCTTATCACTATCCAAGCAAGACAAGAATGATCATTCTAGCTTAAGCTTGATTAACTGGGTTTGTTTTTATTTTTGTGTAGATGGTCAGCATATGTGGATGATGGGAAGATTAAGGCTTTTAATGTAGAGGAAGCCCCATCTGACATGAAGGTTTCTGGTGGGGAGGTCATTTTGGGACAGATATAAAGATGTTTCACATCGTTTGCAATCAACACAAGAACTTGATATCTTATCAAACACCTTTCTCTTTGCGTTTAGCGGAAATAGGGATCAGTGGATGTTAGCTATGCACTGCTTTTGCTAATAAATAAGCTAGCCTACATACATTGCAAATAAGTTTGCTGGAAAAACAGTTAGAAAGTGCTTTTTATGTGTGGTTGAGAGACTGTTTAATGCTACTATCTTAGGCCTGTTGCAGGCCTGCTGCTTGACCACCTCTTCATCTACTCAATGACTTGTATGATTATTTTGACTTTTAAATAGTCCTTGCGTGGTGAATTTGTGTGATGAATAATCATCCAACATCTGCCTTGAGAATGCATTCTTGTCACTTGTGAATGACTTTGTAGCTTGCAGTTAACGGGTGTGTTTGCTATCCATAAGGAGAAAATGTTACCCACTAATTTCTTGTTTAAGGCCCTAAGACATTATTAGTACAGGTAGAGAAAATTGAACAAACTTATAAACCTGACAGTGTTTGCTAGCTGGGCTTCGGCTGTGGCCATAAATCAGCCTCAATGGACTGGATTTTGAATTTCACAAGGGCATTGGCAAAACTGGATAGGAATTCGTTAAAATTAATGGTAGCTAGCTACTAAAACTAATTAATTTTACTGCTGATTTAGATAGGATTCAATTCGTTGGATAGATGCTTCGATTTTTTGCATAGATTGGTTTTGTAGAAAAGCATTTTCTGATTGTCAATTTAAAACTGTTTCCGCCTGACTAAGAGATTCTTGTTAACCATCCGCTCTACAAGAAGTAGAGGGTTTTAACTTTCTAGATTTATCTTTTGAAACAAAGCAAGAGAACTTGTCTGCTTCGGCAAAGGATATCAAGGCGGTTGTAAGCTACCTACTTCAAGGAAGCTGCCTACTTGAAGGACGCCTATGTATTCAATTGAGCAGCTTGTTCCTCATTTATTCAAACCCGAAAGCAATTTGAATAGAGAAAAGAAAGGAAAGGAAAAGAAAAGAAAAGGAAGGAAAATGAGAGAAGAGAAGGGAGGGAGAAAGATGGGAAAGAAAATAGGAGAAATTTTGAAGGCTATTTTACAGTTTAAATGTAAATTTTTAGAATTGTTATTTTATGATATGTAATTTGTCTTGATTTTAATTTTTTTTTTTTTTATTATGGATAGAGACTAATTAGGTGGCTAGTAAGAGGATCAAGAGATTAGCGAAACTTAAGAACTCATATTGTGTGAATAGATAATTTTTATTATTAAATAGCTACACAAAAATGTCATTTTATCTATTATGGTATTTTACTTAATATGAATGCTTTTAATTTGTATCATGAAACATATTTATATAAGTTATGTATAGATTTTTGATAAACAGTTTCTAGAATTATTTTTAGAAATTATTAGATTTGATGTGATTTTAAAATATGAATTTATGATGTTAGTAAGTATAAAATTGATATTATGTTAAAATGAGAAAACAAAAGTGATTCTAAACTACCTTATGAAGTATTTTTTCATAAAGATGAGATTTTCCCTTATTCTATTGTGTGATGAGTTTTTCACTAGGTATAACAGTTTTCCTCTCCCCCAAGTATGACAATTTTCCTTTTTCTCTGTTCAGTATATAGATATTACTCTGTGTATATATATGTGTATATGATATATTACAGTTTTTCTTTACACTCATGTAATGTTAAATCTTACTAGGCATGATAGATTATTATATTATCATCTTATTTCTTGTTATACTTGTGTGATAATATTGTTCCACCAGATATGACAGTATATCCCTTCAGTACTAGTTTGGTGTAGTTTTCAGTATGACACATTATTTTAAATCAATATCAATTATATTTTATTGAAATCACATCAGTATTTATATTATTTAATATTGGTATAATATGAAAAATATGTGTTTTATAATAGTAAAGTTATACAATTTCATATTGACTATTTGTATATTTTTTAAAGATATATTTTATTTTTAATATTGATATCTACTCACTTGAGTACTCACTCTCTTTTCCTATATAAAGTCAGATTTATGAGGCTGTCCATGTGAATTATATAGACTGATGTCATCTTTCACTTTACGTGTTAATTTATATTTTGGGAGCATGTTTTGTATGTAATGTTATAAAAGGTAGGATGTTATGGATTCTTAGAAGTGTTTATGTGCAGAGTGATTAAGTTATAAAATATTTTTTAATTTTCTTTTAACATCAAAATAGCGTAATAGAGATACAGTGAATCAGTAAATAGTATAATTTATTCCTATTATTACTTCCATAGGAACGCAATACTTTTATAGGAACGCCCGATCCTAGCAATATTGATAGGTAGATCAGGTTATGTCATTTTATACCTTCAATTGAAACACTTTACATGTTGAATCCTTACGCGTGCAGATCTTGCACAGCAAGAAATTATATGTTTTGGTTGTCATCCGTGTAAGTGAAGAATTTTGACGAAGTGTTGGAGATGAAGAGTTACGAATACGCAAGGTACGATAGACAGAAGTATTTTATCAGGAACGTAAACATTAACAGACTATCTTGAACCCCATTATTTCTTCTAGGTGATAAGACCAGAGTGCATAGAACATTTGGCTGGGAATATGATGTGCAAGTTGCAATGAACCAAAGATATTAAAAACTCGCCATATCAAAATTGAAACAAATGACTTAAAATATTAGCCAAGTAAATTAGCCCACAATAGCATACAATATCAGCACCAGTGAGAACCATGGCAAAGTAGTTCGTTCAATTTCTTAATAAAATACAAGGTGCAAACAATAAAAGCCGATGGAAGGAAGGAGAAATTCCTACAGAATTCCACCTTGACCTCCTCACAGTCTAAAGACGAAATGAACTAATCTATAGGCTAGTCCTTAAATGATTTTCACTAGCCAACTAAAGTGTCTACTGGGAATGCAGGACGCGGACCAAGGAGCATGTTGGTTTCTTCACTGTATCGTCACTTGCATTTTCAGAAACTCAGAAGCTAGCCACCAGTCTGAAACTCCAAGACATCAAAGTCCTCTCTGTCCAAAGCAATGGAATAAATGTCAAACTAGCTACACACATCATATATTAACTTCTTATCCATAGTTTAACATGAAACTGCTCCATCTTTTACAATCAACTAAAAGATGAAGCACTTGGATGCACCATGGAAAAAACTTCCCATCTTATTTTAGTTAATCCTGTCAAGAAAATTTCATCTCTACATACTTCTTCCAAGTGGAGGGAGTTTGGACTCAAAAAGTTTTCAAAATTGATAGAGCTATGTTGTCCAAGAACACATTAAAACCAATGCAATGCCAACTAATAACAGAAGCAGGTTGTGTTTTCTGATTAGAGTATAAAGTAAAACAAACATAATTTAGCAATAAATGAGCATCAAAGCTAAATTCTAAGGACGGTCAAATCTAACCTGTGTCTGCAATGCTTCCAATTGACCTGAACTGGTTCCGGAGATATAAGGAGGTGCATCTGGACTCAGATCAGGGGTAATGTCCCCATTTCTCTTGTTGATAGAACTCCCTTGCACACCCTTTCCTTTAAATATAACACTAGATGGTCCTACTGGGCAACCAGAAGCAGGAACAGAAGTTCCGGTTCTTTTTGAGGCAAGATCGAGGCGTTCAATCATTTTTGCAACACCAGCAATTCCGGCACTCATCTCACGCTGAACTTCTTTGCTCAGCTCCTTAACAGAGTTATTACGAGCAAGCAACCTCTCCTTTAAGCCTCGAGTACTTTTGGAGATTGATTCCTTATATCTATGCAAAATAAACACATGTCAGAATGGCAGGTCGAAACAAATAGTTAACAGTTTCAAATGGAACCAAGTTGCAAAACATCTACCTAGCTGAAGCAGCAGACCATTTGGATTTGATAGACTCTGAGAACGATAGAGTGTCAGATGGGTTAGGACTCCTTGGACTATCAGGCGGTGGCTGTCGAAAGAGAACTCTGAAAAATGACCAAGTAAATAATATATCATAGAAATCACTAAGAGAAACAAAACACATATGCGAGGATGCATGTGTGTGTCCACAAGAACTTTGGTAAACAGCTTTTTATAGGAGGAAAAGAAGTTACAGAACCAAGATAATAAATCCACTTGTGCACGTAAGCATAGAACAAGCTGTGAAAAGGTATATTTACATAATTCTTTTTAGAAAAAGAATAAAAGTTCGGGTGATACAATATATTGGGCAAATTATTGGCACTAGCATATTCTCTCTCTTTCTGATTGACTGACATCTAGCTCCACCTCCACTATTCGTCACTATTTCTATAACCACAGTATTGAGAAAAATAAACAATTGAGCATGGCAATAAGACACCAGTTAACCAACATCTAAGAAACAAAACATATTAGGACTTCTACTTCTAAGCAAGTACCTTGGTTTCAAGGGGCCATCTCTCGTAACAGCAATACCAGGAAGAGATGAGGGAGTTTGAACATTGACAGCTGACTGGACATCAGATGTTGGGGAATCATCATCACATGATCCATGACTAGAATCTGGTGAACTTATGCTAGTTGGCGGCGTTCCAGGAGCATTTTCAGGAGAAGTAAAAACTAGAACTTGGGAAGGATCAAGTCCAGACGCCCTTGGCATCTCTCTTCTGCGAAAATAGCGTGCGGTAGCTAGACGCTGAAGAACATGCTCTTCCATTTCGGCATATTCCATGTAAAGAGGATCCTGAAAAAAGTTCCATGTCACAAAATAAGAAAGGAGGAATTATTCTCACCAACCCAAATATTCAGAAAAAACTAAGTTGAAGGTATGACTTCAAACGAAACTAAATAATCACCAGCCCAAAATCATAATCCTGACGGAAAGTAGCAGGCCCAGTGGAAGTAATGTTCCTCGACTTTGATTGCCTTTCATTCTCAATAGCAGCTAGAAGCTCTTGGCTACAGAATAGAAACAAAAATTAAATAAGGAAGAGAAACAAGTGAGAACATAATAAACTAATTTGCTTCTCTTCACCAGAATAACACTGAGCAATAAATATGAGCATCTGTGCACATGCAGAGAGAGCACTTTTGTGGAGGATGTTATATACCTGGCTGGGTCTTTGAGGACAAATAGTTGCAAACATATTGGACACTCTTTGCTTCTTTGAGACCTAAATGAGAAGGAAAAGAAGTAGAAGAAGAAAAAAATCAGTTAGATCCTAAATCTCTCCTTCTGAGGAGTTGAGCACAATCAGAAACGTAACAACAAGCCTACCATTCAAGAATACACTGAAGATGATACTCATGTTTGCAGCTGGTAACCTGAAAAAAAATAATAAATAATAAATAATAAATAAATAAAGTGTAATGCTTACAGCTCACTTGAAACTAAACAATCTTAAGTAGCACTGTAATCAGATCTTGTGCATCGCAGATGTTGGAACTTAATTCTTTCAAAAAGACCAGTCTTAGAACTATTACGAAAAGCAATCCACAAGCACACAACCAAACGCAATTAAACCCCCAAGCTCCATCATTTAAAATAAAAAATAAAAAAGCAAATTTTTTACAATTAACTTTAAATAAGACCAAAAAAAAGTAATGAACATGAAAAAAAAGGTGATTCAAAGAAGCAATGCGTGCATCTGATGCAGAAAAATACCTGTCGTTCCTAACACTCTCAGAAGTCTTCCTTAACGTGGAAGACTATTAAAATATATTCGATGAGCAATCTTCAGGAAAATAAAAAGACGCCAAGTCTACTAGGACTTTTGATTGAAAAAATAAAAAATAAATGATAACCAGAAAATCAAATAGAGCACATAAACCACTCGAATTGACGATCAAGAGCAATTAGACGACAATGAAGAGGCAATTTTTCCAATTCTAGATTGTTGCAGCTTTCAGGCAAGAAGAACATAATTTTAACTGCTAGTGATTTTCAAAGACTAGTAGACTACTATTAAATGCCAAAAAAACAGAAAAAAGAAAAGAAAATTCTCGATCTCTCGCTCTTCATAATTTTAAGGCAATGGTAATCTATACTGCCTAAGTGCCGATCAAATTGTAGCGTACAGTGTCAGTTTAACACATGTCAACAACAAGAAAAAAATTTGCAGAAACTAAGAAACAAAGGACCAGAAAAAAGATTAAGAGTAAGAGGAAGAGTCATACAGTGGCAGGGTCAGCAGAGGAGAAAGGCTCTAGACAGATACTGCAGGCGTCCTCGTAAGAATCGTCAACTGGTGCACAAGAGGAGGAGGAGGAAGAGGCGGAGGAAGGAGGTGGAAGGAGGTGATTGTCGAAGGAGGAGGAGGAGGAGGAAGCAGAGAAAGTGGCCATAGGAAGTTAAGGAGAAAGAGTGAGAATGAAGGAAGAAAAAGAAAGGTGGTGGTGGTGGTGGTGACTTAGTGAAGAAGAAGAAGAAGGAGGAGGGGAATTAGTAGAGAGAAAGGGGAACCCTAGAAAAGTGTAGAAGGGGTAGAGTAAATGGTCAAAGAAAAGAATTACACAGAGAAGAAGAAAACGCAGGAATTGTATCCTATTCGGACGCTCTCTATGTTGAATGGAATCAATCCTCCCCGATCTCATCCCATTTTCTTTCCTTTTTTTTTTTAAAAAAAAAATTATTCCTTCTTTCCCTTTTTCTAATTCTTTTTAATTAAAATTTAAAAAGAATACTTAAAAAATAAATTATCTTTGAAAGGCACTACTTTATATGTTATGTTTAATGTAAGTATGGAAGATTTATTAACAAAACCCTCTAAACATATGTTAAAAGATAAAACGACAGATTCTTAGATAGAATGTATCTTTTATGTTAATATCATTTAGGTGTAGCATCTTTGACATTAAAATTATCATTAATAATATTGTGCATAATAGGTTATTTAGGGGTAAATGTTTTGCTTTCTTACTTTGTTCTTTTTTTATTTAAATCGAGGTGTCGAGATATATGACTATTACTCGGTCGGGAGAACTAGCGCAATTACAATCCACCGTAATATAATCATAAATCATGATATAATTTATGTGTAAGAAGAATCGAATACAGAACCACATTATTGATCTTACCTTCTTAATCTTGGGTACTCTTGTCACTTGGACTAAACTATTTTGTACTAGATTACCTAACTACTCTATTTCTATATCTGACTATCACTTTCCTGTTAACTTTTTGATCATTCTCTTTCGTGTTCTTGTTAATTGATTTGAAAAAATTATTCCCCTTAACCACATTACACATTTGAGAGGGAGATTGTGTTTTTGGATTTCAAAATTTTCAAAAGCTGTAATATGGTAGACTGTGACCAAAACTCTTTTAACTTTTGCAAAATGGTTTTTTTATCTTTATTAAAGAAAGAAAGTTTTCAAACGAGTTTTGTTGGATGGTTAGGCATTTATTTGGTATGTAATAAAAATGGGTTATCGTTGCTTTTAGAGGGCAGATCTATAGGAGAAGATAGCCGAGATATAGTCTCTTGTGTTTTCTTGTACACAGATATAATAAACAATTGTACATGATGAGATTCAAATGGGTTGGAGTATATTTGGACCGACCCAAGCTGAAGCTAAACAGAATTATGTTTGTTATGACATTAATTACTCTTAGGATCCGTTTGGTTGGATAAAATTACACATGGAAATGGGAATGGGAATGACATATTTCCATTGTTGTTGTTTGGTTGGTAAAAAAAAGCCCAGGAATGGGAATCCTATTACCCCAGGAATGGGAATGAGCCATTCCCCCCCACCCCCTTGGGAATCAAATTTGATTCCTGACTGKAATTAAATAAGAACAAGGTTTTTTATTTTTTTAAGAAAAAAAGTTATAATATTTTTTTTTAAAGGTTAATAAATTAAAAAATATTATAATATTTAAAAAAAGGTTAATAAATTAAAAAATATTATAATATTTAAAAAAAGGTTAATAAATTTAAAAAAGTTTATAATATTTAAA
>JANLJB010029370.1:0-14757 GCA_026212285.1 Bursera cuneata
TCCGATGCCTTAGTGTCTTTTACTTGAATTAATTTTGTTTGGTAATTTCATCTCTAAAATCAATCAACACGTTATATATCTTTTATTTACTCTTAGATTTTGGACATTGAAATAAGGATCACTTCATTTTAATAAAAATCTCCCTGTGGATACGATACTTAGACTCACCGAAGATTATAGTTAAGACTACCTACACTTGGGTAACACTTTCTAAGTTGTAGCACTCGTCTTGAAACTTTTTCCAATGTTGCTCCCTTTGAAACTTTTTCCAATATTGTTTCTATGTCTCTTTTATATCTCTTCCCATTTCTTCCCATGTCTTTTTTCACATCTTTATAAGATTGTTTATCTTGATTAACCATTTACTAAAACTGATTCTCAAACGCTATATTTATAGATTATTTATAAATTTATGTAGAGATCTTGATTCTCAACCTTTATATTTATAAATTTATGTAGAGATCTTCCATCTATAATATAGGAGTATGAATCCTATTTATTATATTACCCTATTTCGTTATTCCTTTTACTTTTCATATTTCTTATAGAATTCAATTTGAATTATAAAATGGGTCACAATCCTAACAAGCTAAACAGTAATAATGCTAAATGTGAAACACATGTTAGATTGAAGACAATCTAGATTAATATGTTTCCCTTCATACTCATCCACCAGTGTGAATGGAACTCATGACGGTAATATGTTTCCCTTCATACTCATTAACCAGTTTGAATGGAAAGTCTTTTAATTACATGTGTATCACGTGATACTCAACGAGATATTAGAATGTGTAGAAGAACTAGTCTATTCGAAAAGTTTCAAGCAGTAATAGACTAGAGTCTTTGTTCTCATTATAATTTCTGCTAATCTAATTAATCTTCTGCTACTACTGTGACGTTTCATCAACACATTACTACTTAAGAACACTAGACCAGACCATCTATAATACCATTGCTTTCCATCCAAACTTCAAATATCTCTCTATATATTTTCTCTGGGGCAAAGCCAAAAACTGTGTCGTTTTAATACTAATCCAGAACAAATTAACAGATGCTTAACTTAATTTTCTACCATTGGAAAGATCAAATTGTTTTTGAGTAAATAGTTATTATATAATCTGATTAATTAATTAATCAACAAATGATTGCTATCAAAGTTTGTTATAATCATAATTAATATATCTTTAAGAATGAAATCGGGTGCTGATATTAATTATGTACCATGAAAAGTGGCAATCCAGCTTATAGAAACTGTTGTTTTTATTGTCTGCTAGCCAGTTTGTAATTAGATGAAGCTTATTAATGAATCGAAACTCCCTACCTTTCCATTCCTAATTAACCTTAATTTGTTAGCCCAAGAATTTCCACTTTTGCAATCTGTGATTACCTATAGTTCTACGTACTGGTGACGAGAACAAATTTTAGTGGTAAATCTGCTGGGCAATATGCTCAAGTTTATCAATCTAAATAAGTCAAAAGTTTTTAGTTAAAGTATCATAATCTTGATCATAATTTTGACATATTTATACGTCATTACGTTCATTCAATGGTTTGATATGTGATGGAATTTAATCAAATTGAATTTGTAGACTAATTGAAGGGGATTATACTAGATATTCAATGCCTTTTTATTTTTTATTTTTAAATTACTTAATCACCAACTTGTTTTTGCTTTTTTCAAAATATCCTATGTTTTTATTACATCTCAAATCACCCCGAAAAGTAATGCATACTTATCAAATCAAAATGAAAAATATATTGCAGGAAGAATTAATTGAAGTGTATGAGAAAAGCTTTGAATTACAGTGTTAAGAGGAAAAGTCATAATTACAGTACAATGGAGGTCTCTATACGTTTTGATTAAGCACTTTACAATATCGAATGAGTCGTAAAATTATTGATTTTGCTTTATTGACTGTGGTGTCTCGACATTGATTTTCCATCAAATGAACTATTTACTTGTAGTTAAGACATCTTATATATGTATAGTTAATTAAAGACTAAGTTGGTATTATATCTTTAGATTGATTTTCCAATTTTATGCTTATTTAGGGTAGATAAACTTCTATATCATAATATAATCAACGACCAAATGATTTATTTTTATTTTTATTTTTTTAAACAAAAAAAAGCTTATCTCAAAAGCTGATTTAACTTGTAATTAATATATATTTATCTTGTTAATTACTCTCTTCCACAACCACCATAAGCACAGGAAGAAAAAAGTAGATACATGTCATATCTAGTGGGCAATTAATATAGGCCTATGCCGGTTAGTAACTAAAATATAAAGTGGTTGCTCCGTCATTTATCATCTGAAAATAATCATTAATCCATGGAACTTATATATTCCCTAAAATGATTAGTACTCGGACCTCTAAAGCTCCTCTAACAAATCGAATAATTTTCAAAGCTTGTGACGTTCTGCTCATCTGATTCATTGTACAATGTATGCTTTTCTCCATGTCTTAGCAAATTTTGAACAAGTATAAACTTGGCTGTACCTGTACTGATTTTAGTTAATTATTCTAATTGTCATCTTAAGAATGAATAGGAACTGAGTAAGTTAATTACTTTAATTTGATAATTTTTATACTTAAATCGTGAATTAATTGAGTCTCATACGATCAAGTAATTAGTGTAGTTATATTGCCAGTTTCAATTAAAATCGTACATAAATACTTGATGGTCTGATGAGGCGCTTTCACCGATATGATTGATTAAACTTGTAATCGATTGGATTCCTGGAAAACATATTACCTTGCATCATTGCTGGACGTAGATCAGAGTCCCGTACCGCCTTCACTGTCAGATACGCTCAGCAAATGTTGAAAGTTGAATACTGATCAAAGGCATATAATAGAAGCAACGTACATTCCTAGTCTTCAAATGTTTGGTTGAAAATTATGTACCGATATATAGCTAATTATTTTATCTAATGTTTGATGAAATATTGATTAGTATTGGTATATGAATAAGCACATTCTGTGCCTCTGGTCTGAGTGCTCAATTCCGTTTCCCCAGCCGCAAAAAATCCGCCGGACAATCTTCGGGTTTCGTGGTCCAGCCATAACATTTTTTCCATTATCATTTTTTGGGCTAAAGCTATCACAAGTCCTTATTCGCTAGTGAATAGCAGAGAAATCATAACCACAGAAGCGCTTGTTTTACAGTACTTAAATTAATAAAGGTTAAAGACATGTCTCGTATATTACGATTGTCAAATATTCATTCGAGGCGTATATGAGATATTTAATGCGATGAATGTAGTCTTGTCTGAATTATTGGTACGGTCTCAATAATTAGCCCCTGTCCAAGATTCTATAATTACAAATAATAAACACTCTTCCAGATTAATCAGGAAGATGATCATGACCAGTTAATTAAAACTCTTTCTTCGTCTTTTTCGGCAAATTACAGAAGAAACTCAGAGTCCTATGCTACTCAATTAAGTAATTATATATACTCGTATGATGATGAATATACATGATCGTGCATATGATGTTAGTCAGTCACTTAATGAAGAAAAAAACATTCGCAACTTATCAAAGTTAGCTAACTACGTATATTATATAGTCAGACTCAGATTAGGGTACAGGGCCAAGCAATTTTTTTTTCCGTCATTATTCAATATATAGTTCATTTCACATACCTTTTTTTTAAATATTTTTTTTTGTATATTGTCTCTCACTTTTTATTTTTTTAAATTTTTATTATTTTATTTATCAATAATAAAAACATGATGAAGGGTACACTTACTTAATCATAATTAGGGTTTGGGGCATATCACGAAGGACAAAGGTAGACCCAAAATTATATATATATATATAAGTGTTCTACTTTTAGAGTAGCTATCATCCTCATATATATATATATATATATATATATATATATATATATATATAATTGAAACTTTGNATATATATATATATATATATATATATATATATATATATATATATAATTGAAACTTTGCTGCCGTAAGTATATATCAAACAGCACATAATTTGGTGGAGTTGAAACAAAATATCCAGCCAATTAAAGGAAGTTTCGTTTGTTAGAAAATCCCATTTTGGTGTTCTCACATTCTCCTAGTTGCTGACAATAATTGATCACCACAAGTGAATACCGGTTATATGCTTGGACAAGGACGGATTTCTTACATCATGCAAGCAGTGCTATTTATTTATCAACAGACAGACAATATATCATGATGTATGCATATCATGTATATAAGAAAATATAAAATAACTAAATAAATAGAATGTATACCTATTATGTTATAAATCCAGTAATATACTGCTGGTATGAACATCAAGTAGTCATGACATAAATAAATAAAAAATCTCGTGAATCAATCACAGATAGTTTTAAAAAATAAAGAAGACTAATGTCCATTCCCATCATAATTTATCCTTTCCTTAAAACTGACCATGAAAGCGCAATGGCTACCCCATAGCCTCTTTCTTATTTCGGTGGTTGCAAGAGCAAAAAAACAGAGAGAAAGAAAGAGAGAGAGAGTTTATTATCAATCTTTTTTCTTGTTGTGGTGGTTGCACATGTAAAATGAGAGAGATGATGATGGGTTGTTTAACAAGTACTTTTCTATTGAGATTTTTGAGGTCAAGTGTCATTAGTTACGATAGGAGCTTTCCCCCTCATTCTAGTTGCTCACAAGGTCTATGTAGGACCAACATTAATTTCCAAAAACTAAACCCCTTCTCCATCTATGTAGGTAGCTTGGCTATTCTCCTACATAGTAAAAAATTAAGCCCACTTTAGACTATACTACTCACCACATGAACCAAGCTTTTTCATCACTTTTATTTAATTTGGGCTCGATCATATATGTCCTACAACACACAAAAACACAAACGCATCTCTCTCTCTCACTCTCTCTATATATATAGTCTTCTACATACTGAATTTGGTACACCAACTGGTTAGTTATAGCTCTCTCCATTTTCTATATCTCTTTCTTTCATCCTCCCTTTTTCTTCTATCTCTCTTCCTGTAAATGCCTGAAAACATGAGTATATCTGTAAATGGGCAATCTCAAGTCCCTCCTGGCTTCCGATTTCATCCAACTGAGGAGGAACTCTTGCACTACTACTTGAGGAAGAAGGTCTCGTACGAGAAGATCGATTTGGATGTGATTCGTGATGTCGATCTTAATAAGCTCGAGCCATGGGATATACAAGGTGTTGATTAATTTAATATTTCTAATTATATTAGTTTTCTTATTTCTTTTAGAAAGTTTTCCGACAGCAAGCCTAGGTTTTGACAACGTCAACTGATCGAAGTTGCTTTTGGTGTGGTTTTTTTTGCAGAGAAGTGCAAAATAGGAACCACTCCTCAAAATGATTGGTACTTTTTCAGCCATAAAGACAAGAAGTACCCCACCGGAACTCGCACAAATCGAGCTACAGCAGCAGGTTTCTGGAAGGCTACCGGGCGTGACAAGGTGATACACAGCAATTCTAGGCGGATTGGAATGAGGAAGACTCTGGTTTTCTACAAAGGTCGAGCTCCCCATGGCCAAAAATCCGATTGGATCATGCACGAATACAGACTGGACGATAATACCACTGAAACCACCAATGTATGCCATTTTTCTAAAATCTTTCTTCTCTGAATTATATTTTTGTTATGCATATGCCATTTTTCTAAAATCTTTCTTCTCTGAATTATATTTTTGTTATGGATATGCCATTTTTCTAAAATCGTTCTTCTCTGAATTATATTTTTGTTATGCATATTGAATTATATATGTATTAATGATTGTTAATTGGTAACCTAAATTTAGGTCTCAAATGTTATGGGAGAGGCAGCACAGGAAGAGGGATGGGTTGTGTGCCGAATCTTCAAGAAGAAAAATCACCACAAAACCCTAGACAGCCCTTTGAGTTCATCTATAACCGGAGAGACGAGGGCCCGAATATTCAATCCATGTAACGAAGGAGCTTTGGAGGAGATTCTTCAGCAGATGGGTAGGACTTGCAAGGAAGAAAGTGAATCCAACAACAATAATTTGAGACTTTTCAGGTCAATCGACACTGGAATCCACAATGGCTACAACGACACGTTCATGAAACTTCCAAGCCTGGAGTCACCAAACTCTACTAGCAGCCAAAACTATTACCAGCCCATGATCACAGATAACGAAAGCTCAGTTAGCATTCAGGTGACTGGTAACTCCAATTCGCTCAATTATCAAACCGATTCAAGTCTCACCAACTGGGCAGCCCTCGATCGGCTTGTAGCTTCTCAGCTAAATGGCAATACTACTGAGACATCTAGGCAACTGGCCTGCTTCAATGACCCTACGACAATGGCCTATTGCAACACAAATAATAATCACCATCAAGATTTTCAATTGCCAACCCTACGATCCTCATCCTTTTCCTCCACCAGGTCATACCAAGGATCAGAAGATTACAACAGTGAAATAGACCTCTGGAATTTCACAAGATCATCATCATCTTTTTCATCATCCGACACGCTGTGCCACGCGTCAAACAGCAGTGTATAACAGAATCGTAACCCTCTACATATCCAAAGCTTTCAAAGGCAGTCAGAGTATTGTGATTATAGCCGTTATGCATGTGACAGTATTAGTGATATGTAAAATAAATTAAATAATTGATAGAAAGATGATGATGAAGTTATTCCTAGATTGGGTGGCATTGTCACCATCATCTTTACTTAATAATCAACATGTCTACCATTTTCAACTTGCCGTCTAGAAGAGTAGCAAAACAAGGCCTGCATGGTCTCCGAGTTTCTTTCAAACTGCAATAATGATTTCAACTTTTTTTCTTTCTTCAAATGATTAAGATGGTATGCTTTTTTAATTTTAATAATCTTTCGTTCACATGGTTTGTCGGACTGCTTGAAGTGCTCAACCTATGTTTACTTCCTGTTGTTCTTCCTCCGGGACACATGGCTCCCTCTCCTCCTTAGCATTACATATATATAATCGCTGATCTTACAAACAATATCTTGTAATCCATCGGAAATCATCTACATGTATACAAGTAATCGATAGTTTTTATTTTTAGAAAACAATTTCAGGATATCGTCAAAACTTGTTTCCCGTTAGGATTTCTCTCATATATATATTTTCAGATGAATTCAGTGACTGATGTGTGTTGTGATGCTAATGCCATTATATATATTATTGACTTCTATATATAGGTGAACGAGAGTGATTATGTGGTGAGGTCCCTAATGACCAAGTGCCAAAATAAAATGAAAAAAGGAGCCCACGTCCACTATATAAATTTGTCCAATGATGTTTGAAAACGGTGACACGTAACAAGATCAATCGAGTTTTAAATTCAAAACAGAATAACAAAGGGGAAAGCAACAAGTACCGCGATTCTAGGCCATGCCACCAACCAAATAATACCAAAAGGCTTCTACCATGTATTCCTCAAACTCCTAAAGTCCTTCTATAATCCAATTTTGATTTAATATATATATATATATATATATAGTAATATTATGGGTATAAAGTATTATTTGTATCTCAACTAATATAGCATCATGATAAGAATAATAAGATGAATACGTAAAAGTTAAAACAATAAATATTTATAATTTACTTTACCACTCACATGATGCCACATCACAGCTGAAATATAAACTTTATAATATGTATATATATATATATATATATATATATTTAAAGTTTACTTTCATAATTACTAGATCAACGAAACCCACTTTGTGAAATGAGCCATCATTATTATTGAGTAATCTCCATATTATATTTAATAAATCTCAGTTAATTATACCCGCTTAAGTGGGTAGAGATCATATATTTGTTTTCAGTGATGGTTACTGTATAGATTATCCACAAAATGGGATTGTGCTTATCCAAGCATTGTATTAATATTTAACGATAGCACTACTCCTCCAGTTAATCAATTAATGTAGTCGTCAATTGAATGTATTAATCAAACCTCGAACTATGTACATAGCCATGGTGTGATAAATTGTACTCATTAAGGCCAACTACTCCAATTTTTAAACAAAATAGAATCATAGAGGCCAATATATATATATATATATATTGGAACTTAATTTGTTCAGGGAACATGACAGATATTTCTCACCAAGCGTTAAGCAATTATGATTTCAGTCTTAACTTTAATCATAGCTGTTCCGTCTTGCCATGCCACATCATGAATCGGGTACGAATTGATAAACTCTCTTTACCAATCCCTCAATGGATATCATTCAAGTTAAATAGCTAGCTCCATAATCTTCTAGTCTTGTTGTGATTGGGAGATTGGACCAGAGTTGTATAAAAATATCCGTGTCACTTCCACTGTCATGTTAGCCTAGAATTAATGATATGGTCTTGACAGTATGAATGAAATATCTAATATATTCGCACTATTACTGGAAGATATCATCTTAGTTGAACCCCTGGTTGTTATGCAATATAAAGTGGACTAATAATCCTTCAATAGTAATATTGATTAATTAGTAAAATATACGAATGTATTATGTATATTGACTTTACCATAACAAGTTCAATAAAGAATATTTCAACCACAATAATGGGACCATTTTGAGATACCAAAGTCCACGCGAGAATGCAATTATTAACTTTAGTCACATTCCCCACCTGTATGGTTGATCCAATGCAAATAAATTGATCACACACGTGATTCCAATCCAAAAGCAGAATTAAATATCGGTCAAGCTAGTGGCTGACCTCTTCAGAGTTGATAGTTCTGCTGAACTCGAAGTTCGTATTCTTAATTTAACTTCAATTTCCATATATGTAATCGCTTCTGCTTCTACAATTAAGAAAACAATTGCCATGATCACTGCAATACAAACAGTAAGTTAAATCTCAACTCTATAGTATTTTAGATTTTCTCTTCTTATAAGGCTTTTTTTATTTTTTATTTAAAAAAAAAAAAAAAGAGAGAAAACGCGAATGCATATATGAATGAATCATCAATCATGAAAAGCGCATAATGTACACAAAAAAATCGTGTCTTTTTTGTGTGTTGTGGATGTGCGTTATACATTTCAAAGTAATGGTTATCTTCTCTCGAGGGTGGAATTGTAGTTGGTACATCTTCCCATCAACTTTTTATTTTCCAGAAAAAAGTTCCACCAGAAGACCTTAATACCAATCAATTTATGAAGCTATATATGATATCTCATTCTCATCAATAACTCATTGAAGAATAATGGACGTGGCACGAAACTTTCTTGTCACGTTCCTTGTCTGCATTACATTCCACAAGTCAACCTCGACTTGTAATATCAACCGAATATGGCGACATTATTAATATTTAATAAAAAGGTTATTTTGATTTATTAATTAAGGCTATCTTGGTTTGACGCTCGATTGATGGTTTACTGAGGGATCTCGTAAAGATTTGCTAACAGAATAAATTAATTAATAAACATGCTTATCTCTCCAAGTCATGTAATTTCATGCCAGGGGAAGCATGAGTGTGTTACATGAATTAGGATGTTAAGAGCACAACACAACTCGACGTCCAACAGCCAAGATGGAGCAAAATTGCGATGTCAGATGTGCCGACAAGAACCATTTAACAACTGGCTTGGGTAGTCACAATCGAGGCCATTATGCTCTCCAGGCAAAGTTTGGTTGTTGAGAAAGACTTTGAGTACTGTCACGATCCCATCCGAACGTTTCTGATAATCAGTCGATCTTGATTTATTGAGTATGATCTCAGAAAACTTTTGGTGTGAACAAAGATATTATTTCAAGATCAATATATATTAGAGTAAATCCAAGTTCCTAATTATTCATCAATTATTAAAATTAATTAATTCCTACTTAACATATTTAAGGAATCATTATTAAACGAACAATTAAATAAGTCCAAAATCTAAATGTCTATGTACAGACATTCCCTATACTACATGGGATGGGACCTCATGACCTGGCCCCAATGCTAAACAAAGGCAAATGTTTATATTATAAAAATTTCAGCGTAATAAAAGATATAAACGATTGATGCTATTAACAAAATGAAATGGTACTAAAGTGAATGATATATATAGAACTCAGAGATTGAAATTGTATGCACACATATATATGCATTAAAGTTGGTTGAATAGTGCTGCTCCTCTTTTCTTGATCATAATTTAGGCAACTGGCAACTAAACTTAATAACGTGATTAGAAGTGAAAATTAATGAGGGGGTTAATCATGTTAGGTGAGGTGGGGTCTGAACGTGTGGGCAAGGTGTTACATCTAGATTAAAATGCGCCTACAATAATTCTAATTTGTGGATGAATTGAAACTTCAGCTTTAGAAGCTTATCGCTTTTGAATTCCGGGGCCGAAGAATCAAATCTCTGTGAATATTTGATGTGATTAAAAGGTTGGAAAGACATGTTAATGCAGATGCTTTAGATTTTGCCCAGTTTTCTCCCTCCACAAAATTCTTTTCATCTTTATGAGTTTATGCCCTTTTCGCTAACTTCCAGGAAACAAGAATACACTAGTTTCGTTGAAAGAGGAGACACCCAGTGCCCTACAATGTAAATGTGATTATCGAGAGAGATTCCTTCTAGAGTAATAATGGTAGATTACTTAATAGTCAAACCTAATAATTCTAAAAGCTTATTTAATCATGAAAATTCTTATACATTATCAAATTAGGAAGCCAGTCGCATAGATATAATTTTCATTGCTGCCAGCCTGCCAGGAACATATGTACGTATATAAATGGGGAATTTACTCTGACCCCCCAATTAGATTTCAAGAAAACACTTAACCCCACACTTTTTTTAAACTAACACTTATCCCCCAAAAAATTATCACTGTTTTCTCAAAACTAACACTTACCCCCCAAATATTTGGGGGGTAAGTGTTAGTTTTTTAGGGGTATTTGGGGGATAAGTGTTAGTTTAGTAAAAGTGTGGGACTAAGTGTTTTCTTCAAATTTAATTGGGGGGTTATTGTCATTTCCCCGTATATAAATAGATAGAAAGTTTGTAACAGTCATACCCTTGTGATTGTAACACGTTTTCTCTTGTTCACATGAGAGCCAATTAAGTGAACGGTTATACAATCAGCAAATATATGGCCAGTGCAAAACCATAAATTTTGTCTTGATTGAGCTAAATTATTATTTTAGGTAAAAATCGATAATATGAAAAGAATTTATTAATAAAAAAATTATTAAAAAGATCATCACTTAAGATATTATACTATCTATAATTTGTATCAAAAGGCCAAACTCTTCGATTGAACCATTTCATTATATTCTATCTCTTATAATACTATTTTTTAAAACATAAAATAAGTATTATTTAATAAAAAGGACAACTAACATCAATATATTATGTATAATTGTAATAATATTAAAAAAAAGTTGAAAAAATACAAAATCAAAACCATCAAAATAGTATACAAATCATAATTTTTAAATAATTATTTTGAGATTTTTGACTGTACTTCTGTAATCTAACCACAAAGCTAAATCTATAATTTATGAATTAAGTGAGAGAAATTGATAGAAAAATGGTTAAGAGGTTGTTGAAATTTATACTTTTTGAGGAGAGTAAAGTGTTTGAGAAAATAAAAGTTACCTACAATGGTTATTGAGGAAGTAAGACCAACAATAAGGTCTTACGTTTGATAATTATTAATTTATAAATATTTTTAAAAAAATTAAATTTATTTATCACACATAGTTCCGCCAGTGTATATGGCAAGGCTGGATTCCAACAAACTTTGTCTCCCACCTTAGTAGAGAACCAAGTCTTTGTTGCATATATAAAAGCTCTGGATTGTTGTTTTCTCCGACAAACCTAACTCGGCATTGTTTGAATTTGGCTATGTTTTCAATTGAGAACAGCCTTAACTGCTTGCGCTTCTTTCGCCACAAACTTGCATAAGCAAGCGGACATGATAAGGAAACAAACCGACGGGGCACCAACACCTAACACGTAACGCCACAGGATACCTACCTCGTATGAGTCAACTCAGTTGAACTATACAATCTATATACCTACCACTACAGCATTATTCGGTGTCCCAAAAAACGATAGGTCAAAATTCAATTACGACTTCCACAAATCAGCACATTTTATGATCTGATACCGGGTACCCACATTAGATTTTACGCAATTATTACGTATCAAAGTGGCAGGTCAATATCACACTTATAATTGTTCCACAAAATTGTATTATTTTAATTTAGGGTTCATAGAATTAAATATCTGAAACTGTAAAATCTTTCAAATTGATAAACATAAGAAATGTCAGATTTAAATACTTTATTTTCCTTTATATATTAGGCTGGAAGCGGAAAATGCGGAGCCGAAATTGGGAAAGTCCAAAAATTAAAAAGTTAGAAACCGAAAGAAGAAATTTACCCAAACAAAAAACGTTAAGGTTGGCAATTAAGCTATTAAAGTCAACGGCCATCTCAAATATCACAAACCACAAACCCCTAACTTCACATCTGACATCACAACACTTAGAACGACATGTCGTTGGAATTTTGTACTAGTTGTACCGTCCAATCGTGACATCTTATAAACAAGACGCAATTCACTTTCCTCGTTAAAGGTCTACATGTCGTTGACTTTTCTCGTTAATGGGTTAAGTTATTTGTCTTCCATTTCACATTAAAATGGTATTTGGTTTGGTTTATATCGGTATCCAATATCAGAGAATTATAGAACGAAGCGTTTCGTAATAAAAGAAGCTATCGTACAAGATGGTCTAATCAACTTCAAATCCAACCAAATTGTGACTGTTTAAAATCCTAACAAATAGATAATTAATAAACCAAAAAAAAAAAAAAACTGGGATATGCTAGATGCCCTCGGAAGGTGTTAGGCTTTCTGAGGGTGGGTATGATTATCAAGGCCTTGATCCAAGCAACTAAACCGCGTAACTTACTGCCTCCTTGGACAAAGCTTGAAATTTTTAGTTGGGCTAGTATTGGGCCCATTTGTCACCCACAAGGGTAATCGGTTTATAGCCCTCTTATTGGGCTTTATTTTCCTGTCAGCTATGCATGAGATGACGCCCAAACTGCGTGTGAACAATTAAACACTGGATCATGACCTTCAAATTAAACCACTGTTTTTTTTTTTAATTAATCAAATATTTTATTTAAATTCTAAACTATTAGATTCAAACATTGTCTGGTGAGTATCCAAACTACAAAATAACGTTGCCTAAAGGTTGCTCTATGTTCTCGTGGACGGTGAGCACTTTTGCTTTGGTCGAGCATCATCCAATATACACTTAACAGAAGGAGACATTTGCTCTCAACCCCAAAATTTTATTTTTGTCTAGGCCAACATCTTACATGAATAGAAAACTAAGACAAACCTTCAAAACTTAATTGATCTTATTTACACATAATAGCGGCCACATTAAAACTCATGATAAATATATAAACACACTCTGATAATACCCATAAATAAAACTCACTTATTAATTATAAAATAACATAAAAATTCCTATTTTTTTAATCGTTTGAAACTAATTAATATTGTGAGGGCATTATTAATATTTTATTTACTATAATAATAAAATAATATAAAATATTTAAAATTTATAAAAATCTACAAAAATAAAAAAAAATAAAAATATACTTCATGTACTAAATAATTTTAGTAAATTACCAAGTAAAATTTAATAAATAATTTTAGTAAGTAATTGTAGTAAATTATTTTGTTGAGGGAAAAATCCAACTGAATAGAAAACTAAATAATTTTAAAATAATAAAATATATTTCACTTAGTAAATAATTTTTGTAAATTTAAATCATAAAAACATATTTCATTTACTAAATAATTTTAGTAAATTAAGCAAATAAATTTTAGTAAATAAGTTTCTAAAAACCAAATAATTTTTATTAAATGAAATTATTTAGTAAATAATACAAATTTACAAAAATTATTTAGTAAAAGAAATATATTTTATTACTTTTAGTAATATTTTTATAATTTTGATTAATTTTTAAAGATTTTATATTATTTTATTATTTTAATAAATAAAATACCGATAATACGCTCACAATGTTAATTAGATTCAAATTACGGTGTTTATGTTATTTTATGATCAAAAAAGGTAAATTTATTATTTAGGATATATCAGAAAGGTATTTGATATTTATCCAGAGTTTTGAATGTAGTCATTGTTAAGTGTAAGTAACTAAAGTTTAGGTCTCGGGACGTCTGAATTAGTTTTCTATTTAGGTGATATGTTGCCTTGGAAAAAAAAAATTAGGTAGAATCAAGAATGAATATCCCTCAAAGAAGGGGGTATTTACTCTTGAAATAAAATCTTTAAAATATTTAATTATTATATTTTATTAACTAATATTTATCCAAAAAAACTTAAGTGAAATTAATTTTAATAAAAAATATTAAACAAGTAAGTTTATTAAGATATAGTTCATTCATAGGAATTGATGGATATCATTTAAAGGAATATAATTACTTGTTTAATCTTTTTTGTTAAAATTTATTTCATGATTATTAAGTTTTTTATGATAAATGATAGTTTAATAAAAAATTATGTTAAATATTTTTATAAAATCTATCCGTGGTAAGAGTAAATACCCCCTTAAAAGGAGTTTTTCTTGCATCCAACATTAGAGATCAAACTCACGAGACGGAATAAACTTCAAATCCATCGGAATTTGCATAGTTTGACCATTGGAGGCCACTGACCACTTCACAGTTTCGATTTTGAGTCATTGACTGCCGATGTCACCTGACTGAC
>JANLJB010029371.1:0-14773 GCA_026212285.1 Bursera cuneata
CTCACTGCCCACTGCACTGCCGAAACTAACCTTCCTTGCTCTTCGTCCATACCTCTTGACAATTGGTGGCCCATCAGAATTTAAAATGAAAAGTGCACTAGAAGCTTCCCATGTGATTTACAAGGCTGGAAAACAAGAGAACATTCTCAAAATTGTTAACTGAACTTGTCCTAAAACTTTTACAAGGATGGAAGCCATTGCCAAAGTAGGCATGCTGTAGCCTTATAGATATTGGATAATCAAAGAAAGGAAACACAAATAGAAGACATTGAGAGACAAGAATAATTTGTAAATCAAATATGTTGTGAAGTCCTGATTCCATGAGCCATCTATTGGTCTAGTTAAAACTTTCTGTTGTGTAGTTGCGGAAACAGTGTAATCTCCTTATTTAATCATGTGTGTGGGCTGTGTTATTTGTTGGGCCACTTGAATTGCGTTGTGCAATTTTTAGGCTGGCCTAATCTAGAGCACATTTTCTGAGCCACATTTGTTATTCTAACTGCAGAGTAACATGTCTTTGAGAATGCTACTCTATTTATTGTTATCTAAATAGCCAAAGCCTGAGACATTAAATACCAACTACATCAACAGGATGAGTATTTCAATATTTAATACCCCTAAAAGTTTGTCAAACATTTAAAAACTTTATTTGGATTGCTTATTTCAATTGACAGGAAGTTAACATGTTTCTGTGTGAATTGACATGAAGATTGATAGAACTATTCTATATGCATCAAACTATACCTAAAATCTGATGTCCACATTTCTATGACAGATACGGCTTCAACTTGAAACACTTTTGGCTGAGAAGGCTCGATTAGCACATGAGAACTCAGTCTACGCACGTGAGAATCGCTTCCTAAGGGAGGTTGTCGAGTATCACCAGCTTACCATGCAGGATGTTGTATACCTGGATGAGGGCACTGAAGAAGTCACTGAAGTTTACCCCGTTAAGGTAGTGTCAAATCCAGACTCTGCTCCTGCTACACCTTTCTTTTCACCCATTTCAGTGCCTTCCGAGGGTTCCCTTCATACAAGCCTGCCTGTGACTCGGGATGTCTTGCCTTGCCCTACACCGCCATCAAAAGTTGCTGAGGTTTCACAAAGTGCTGCTACACCATTTTCGTTGCCCCCTCGATGATGGAAGAGAATGTGGTTCAGCATTCAAATTCTTCTGTCTGAAAGGTATTATGATGTACTACAGTTTTTTAACAGAGATTTGAAATTGAAACAGCATATATTCTTGTATTTTATTTTAATTTATTTTAGTTGGTCAGTGTTCCCCTTGTTTGGATGATACTAATATATCCTTTTGGGTGCTATTGATGTAGATTTGATTATGTATAGAATCCTTTTGCCTAGTTATTTTGTTGGACCTATGATCGTACTATGATAAGTTCTTTTTTGACTTTAATACAATGGTGCTAACGAAAGTGATCGTGACCCTTTTTTATATAAGTTCTATGACTATAGTTGGTCATAAATTTTCAATTAAACCTTTGAATTCGGTTATTGGAATACTAAATCTGCAATAGTTTGTGGACCTAGTGTCTGTAAACATCTACAGCTTATGCTCTTTGAGTCAAGTTTAGAATCTAAAATCATAGTGCATTTTTCACTGCGCCATGTAAACTTTTATTGTGGGGCATCAATGTGGACTTGGCACTTGATTGAACATGTACATTTTGTGTTATTTTACATCTTACATTTTATTTATCAATTTCACATTCCATGTTTTATGCTGCCTGTCTATATTTGATGTTGTATTATATCAGTTTTTCAACAATAATGTGAAAACCTATCAAAGAAAGATACATTTTAATTTGAGCCAAGTCTTCTATAGAAGGAAAAAAAAAATTAATAGTTGATTATATGTTCTGTTGGAGACGAAATCAACGGTTGTCTAATTCACTCCATGCAGTTTGTACATGGAGATAACATGAATAGATAATTGAATCTGTTTTGAGACTCGGAATTTAAGCTATGGTTAAGCAAAACAAGTTATGCTAGCTAGAGCTTATGGATGGAGCTTAAAGCATTTGAATTTAAGATCATCTCATAAATCATTTCAAGTGGAGAGGAGAGATTGTATCACTATTTTGGTTATTCTCTTAGGGGAGATTATGGCATTGGTTGTTAGATGTTTTACTTGCATATTTATCACAATTTACTTTATTAATCATCAGTAATGTTGAAAACTTTGATCAGTGATTTGGTAATATGATGATTTTCTTTATAAGTTGTTGTCTTGAAGATTAGAAATAATGTCACATTCTCTCTCTCTTCTCTTCTCTTCTCCTACACATGTTATCTTTGTTCATGGACCATAATCAAAATTCATACACATTTCATAAACAAAACATTATGATCAAAACAGAAATTCATTTACTCATAAAAATATCTATACACAACAATTTTTGTAACATATATAATATGTCTATTGTGACCTCAGTGAAAAGTCTAGTTTACTTACCTTAATTTTTTTCAGAAGATTCTTAACTCAATTCAAAATCACCAAAAGTTGAGAACCGTCACAAATATGGAAAGTCCGAAAGAATTTCAAAATTAGCCCTGAGCAGAGTCCAATGGCAGATTTCTAGTAATTCAACGCCTATCCCAAACCTTACAAAACTTTAAACGATGCAATTAGACAGTCTAACCATGTTACCATAAAAAGTTCAGATCAAATGGAGGTCATATAGCCCTTGAACAACACTAAATTTCACAAGTTCCAGATTCTATCCTGTGAGCTTCTAAATAGAACAGCATAATTTCATAAATTCATATCTATCCAAACACAGGTCTGAGAATTACGTAACTCTTCAGTCTAATAGTTAATATATTCATAATTCATCATACCAAAAATCATAATTTTTAGACATGTCTAGACTGGTCAAAATGAAATACTTTTCCATGCCCTGTTCTAAAAACTAAAAATTCCAGGTTAACTGATTTCACTTTGTAAATTCACCATAATTTGTACACAACTCCAATTGGGTAATTTCATTTTTGTTTGAAACCTTATTAAGTGCATAACAACATACATACAAAATTCGGTTGCACAAAATATATTATCAATTCATTCACTATTTTACATCAATCCCAGATACATCAGAATTCTACAGAATTTCCAAAATTAAACAGTAAACTTTGAAAATTCACTAAAAATTGAATACTTTGAATTTTTGAGTGAAATTTATTTTTAGAAAAAGATCTACTTGTCTATTATAACATATATAAATTCCAGAGCAAAAACACAAATTCAAAAATTTCTAGGGCTTTTCAAATTTCATGTTGTCCTTTTGAATTCTACAGAATTTCAAGTTCAAACTTCCTTCTAACCTCAAATCAATCTCATATAAACCAAATCTACTCCAAATCATACATGAATTTAAGTTTATATAGAATTTCTAAATTTCCAAATCAAGAACAAGGCTAAAATATGTCTTATACATGCCTTAAATCTTTTGCAAATCATAACTAAGTTAAGAAGAAAATTGAGTATAAAATCTTACCTCTAATTTTATCTTCTCAATCTTGTATTTGCAAGATGTTCTTCCAATATAAAAAACGTCTCTAGTATTGAAATTGCACAAAGTGAGGCTTGTTGATGGAATTAGACAATATATACTAAAGATAAAATTCCAATCTTACCTTTCTTATTTTTAGGGTATTACAATTTCTCTCCTCCTTAAAAAGAATTTCGTACTCGAAATTCAATTCCATACTATTCGAATAAGTATGGATATTTATCACATATCTCATCTTCTTTTTCCCAAGTTGCTTCTTCCTCTGAGTGATTCCTTCAACATACCTTCACTAGAGATATTTTTTTATTATGTAATTTATGTTCTTCATAATCCAAGATTTTGATTGGTCTTTCCTCATAAGTGAGGTCATTTTGAAGTCCAAGTTGTTCATAACTTAACATATGAGATGAGTTAGGAACATACTATTTTAACATAGATATATGAAATATATCATGTACTCCTGATAATTATCGTGGAAGAGCAAGTTGATAAGCCACATTTCCAACTCTTTCTAAAATCTCAAATGGGCCAATAAATCTGGGACTTAACTTTCCTTTTCTTCCAAACCTCATAACTCCTTTCATTGGGGCAACTTTAAAGAAGACATTATCCCCACTTAAGATTCCAACTCCTTCCGTCGATGATCAGCATAGATTTTTTGCCTACTTTAAGCTGTTCTCATCCTCTCTCTTATTTTCTCAATGACTTCACAAGTTTATTAGACAATTTCGAATCCTAACATTTTTCTTTCTCCAACCTCATCCCAATGAAATGGGGATCTACATTTTCTTCCATATAAGGTTTCATAAGGGGCCATACCAATAGTAGATTGGTAACTATTATTATAAGAAAACTCTACCAAAGGTAAATGTTTATCCGGTTACCCTTGAAGTCAATCACACAAGCTCGCAACATATCTTCCAAAATTAGATGATTCTTTTAGATTGCCCATCTGTTTGAGGATGGAAAGCTGTACTAAAATTCAATTTAGTACCCATTGCCTTAGCAAACGTTTCCAAAATGACGAGGTGAATTTTAGATCTCGATCAGAAACAATGGACACGGGCATTCCATGAAGTCTAACAATCTCATCCACATATAATCGAGCATACCGATCCATGGAAAAAGTGGTGCGCACTGGGAGAAAATGTGTCTATTTTGTCAACCTATCCATAATCACCCAAATGGAATTATAACCCTTTTATGTCTTTGGCAATCTCACAACAAAGTACCTAGCAATATGTTCCCATTTCCATTCTAGCACCAGTAAAGGCTTTAATAATCTCGATGGCCTTTGGTGTTCAGCTTTAACTTGGTGACATGTCAGACATTGTTCCACAAAAATGTGCTATTTCCTTTTTCATACCAACCTACCAATAAATAGCTCGAAGGTCATGGTACATTTTAGTACTGTCAGGATGAATTAAATATGGAGAGTTATGTGCTTCACCCAAAATTTCATATTTCAAATCCAAATTGTTGGGTACACAAAGCCTTCCATTAAATCGTAGTACTCCATCACTTGCCACATCAAATCCTATCCTTTTTCCTGTAGAAACCTCATTTATTTCTTTCTTCAAAAATATATCATCATTTTATCATTTCTTAATTCTTTCAATAAGGGTAGATTGGACAGTTAATGATGCCACATAAGAATGCTCACTAGCTTCCGTAATTTCAATGGAAAGTTTCTTTAGATCCTTCTCAACTTGCCTTTGAGTCGTTACAAGTGCAGCCATTTGTCCGGATGGTTTTCGACTTAAGGCATCTGCCACAACATTTGCTTTCCCTAGATGATGATTGATCATACAGTCATAATCCTTGACCAATTCTTGCCATCGTCGTTGCCTCATATTTATCTCCTTTTGTGTAAAGAAGTATTTGAGACTTTTATGATCGGTGTATATTTCGCACTTTTCTCCATATAAATATTGTCTCCAAATTTTAAGTGCAAAAACCACCGTTGCTAGCTCTAAGTCATGAGTAGGATAGTTTGCTTATAACTTTTCAATTGAAAAGAAGCATAAGCCACTATCTTACCCTTTTGCATCAATACACATCCGAGTCCCTTTTCAGATGCATCACTATAAACACATATCCTTCAGAACCCGAAGGAATTGTAAGCACGGGAGTTGTCACTAACTTGCTCTTGAGTTCTTGAAAACTCTTCTCACACTCATCAGACCATGAGAATTTCACATTTTTCCTTGTCAAATATGTTAAAGATGAAACTATTTTGGAAAAACCTTCAACAAATCGTCTATAATAACCAGCTAAACTAAGGAAGCTTCGAATTTCACTTACATTATTTGGTCTAGGCCAATTAATCACTGCTTCAATTTTACTTGAATCTACAGATATTCCATCACCGAAAACTACATGACCCAAGAATGTGATTTTGTTCAACCAGAAATCACATTTCTTAAATTTGCATATAACTGCTTTTCTCTCAACACTTGTAACGCCACCCTCAAGTGTTCTTCATGCTCTTCTTTACTTTTGGAATAAATCAAAATATCATCAATAAAAATAATTACAAACTTACCCAAGAATTCTCTGAATACACGATTCATAAGATCCATAAAAACAGCTGACCATTAGTAAGTCCAATTGGTATCACTAGAAACTCATAATGCTCATACCTTATTCGAAAAGCATTTTTTGAAATATCTTCCTGCTTGATCTTCAATTGATGGTACCCAGAACGAAGATCAATTTTAGAAAATATACAAGCTCCTTGGAGTTGGTCAAACAAATCATCAATTTTTGGAAGCGAATACTTGTTCTTTATAGTCACCCGATTCAATTCTTGATAATCAATACACAATTTCATAGTTCCATCTTTTCTTTTCACAAATAAGATAGGTGCACCCCACGGTGAGATACTCCGCCATATAAAGTCGTTATCTAACAATTCTTGCAATTACTCTTTAAGCTCCTTAAGTTCGGTTGGTGACATTCGATAAAGAGCCTTAGACACAGGAGTAGTTCTAGGTAAGAGATCTATAGTAAACTCAATCTCACAATCAGGAGGAAGGCCAGGTAAATCTTTAGGAAAAATATCCATATATTCATTAACCACTGGAATAGATCCGGAAAAACAGAGACCAGATCCCACCAAATTCTCGCAGGAAAGCGTTATCGGAATTAGATTGGAAATCGTCGCCGAAAGAGAGAAAAGAATCAGAGACTAGAGAACAATCGACGGTAGCAGTGCTGGAGGCTGAAATCAATGACGAAGATGGCACTAGTAGCAAGAGGCGTCGCTGGCAGCAACACCGAAGACCACCGAAAGTCGCATAAAAAATTGATTCCAGCTTCACCGGGAACCGATTCAAGCATCGCCGGGAACCGATTCAAGCAGAGAAAGATCGATCAGAACGTTTTGGTGTCGCCGGAAGTTGCCAGAGATAGATTAGATATTTGTAAAGAACAGATCAGCTCTGGCTAAACAATTTAGTGGCTAACCGGAAGGGAAAAAACCAGACAGATCGTCGAAAAAACACGTCAACGTACGATAGAAGTCGTCGCCAGTGTCAGAGAACAGCCAGACACACCGAAGGTTCTCACCGATCATCATTGTCTGAAAGTAATGGACTGGCCGGTGTCAGTTACCGCCGGCTATAAGGGGACAGATCGGGCTTCACTGGAAAAATCCAAAAAATCTAAAAAACGTCAAAAATTTCACCGAAAAAAGGCAAAAACTTTCGGTGAGGCCAGAGAAAAGAAAACCGACAGCAATTAAGGCTGTCTAAAAGAGAATCGTTGCCTGTCGAAAAAATTTCGTAGGAAAAAAGCTAAAAAAATCACCGAAAAATGGCAGTAACCTCCAGTAAGCCAAAGAAGAAAAAAAAAACTGACAACAATTAAGGCCGTCTGAAAGAAAATTGTCGTCCATCGGAAACAGTTCACCGAAAAATGACTACTGTTATCGGAAACAAAGAAAGAACAGGCCAGGCAGAGAGACCGATCGATAGCGTTCTAATGTTGCTGGTGCACTTCAGGGTTCACCTGTGACCGAAAAAATAAAATCTTAATCTTCTTCAATAATACAGCAATGAAGGCTGTCTTCTGCGAATTCAAGCAGCAATAAAGGCTGCTAGGATAGAATCGGCAATGAAGGCTGTCTTCTGTGGATTCAGGCAGTAATAAAGGCTGCTATGACAGAATCAGCAATAAAGGCTATCTTCTGTGGATTCAAGCAGCAATAAAGGCTGCCATGACAGAATCGGTAATGAAGGCTCTAATTCCATGTGGAATAAAATTGTATTTCTGTGTATTTTCTACAAGAAGAGATCAGCCTTTAAATAGGCTAGATACAATAATTAGAAAAGGAAAAGGAAAATAAAACTGGGAAGGAAAACAGAAATAGGAAAGAAAAACTACGTATCCTATTTACAACTAGAATCCTAAACTTCCTAAATTCTAAACTTCCTTATACTCACTTTTCCACAGTAACTATAAACTAATTTTATGGATTTTTTCTTCAAATGAACACTTACAGTGGGAAAAGTTACTATTATTCCAATCCCTATAAACCAATCAACTGAACACTGTCAGTTAATTTCATTTCAACACCATTTTCACTTTCTATATACTAGTGCAGCAATCTAGACAGAAAGTTCAGACAACACTGCAAATTGACCAAATCTGCATACTTTCTCATGTCATCAGATTACGCCCAAGGTAGGTATCAAATTGTGACTGCAGATAGTTGAAGATATAATCTATTATATATTAAATCTACTATCATTATGAGCACATAAGAATATGAAATCGTAGCTGAACTCCATTAGCATGTATACTGAAAACAGAAGTTCCTTCAAAATCTTTTTAATGTGTCTGTCTCTTGATATTTTGATTGGTAGAATGAAGCAGCAAAACTGAACTGTAAATTTTCTAGTGTACGGTTCCATGTGATGTATTTGTTAGTCAACCTAGTAAACCTTTGTTACTCTAAATCTTTCTATTTGATTGCTTTTCATAAACAAATACCAAAACTTCATTCCAAACCTGATCTAAAAGAAAAATTTACATTTTTCCATGAACCAAACATAAAAATTAAAAATTAAATCCAAAACAAACAATTAATCTTACCACACTCCTTAACTTCTATCACCATGGGGACTTCCTCTCCTGGCATCCTCCCTCCTCAACCACTTATACGACTGACAGTGATCCTCCTATCTCTGGGTGGAGACCGACTCCTATCGTAATAATCAGGTCCGCCGTGGCTGTTAGGGGTTATTATCGCGGCCTTCGAGAAGACGGAGGCGGTTGTTGAGGCGGTGGGGGCGAAGACTGAGGATTGTTGTATCATTATTGTTGTTGTTGGTTATCTTAATGGCGGTGGCGGCAGTGGCGACGGTGGCGGTGGAGGATATGTCCTTGCGGTCGCTACGACGGTCGAGGGAATCGACCACCATGCTGTTGTTCATCACTTAGGCCATACTAGTATGGAAACCCGGAAGAGGTATCAAACGGGCCTGCCCAACCCACGAATAGGAAGCCCATATTAGTTTAGTGGGCGGGCTTGAGTCGAGCCCATCTTCCAATAATAAAAATATATATTTTTTTCTATATTTTTGAAATAAATATACAAAAGTTTTCTTTTCAAGATTTCACATCCCTCAAATTATAATTAGTTTCTTTATAGAAGGAAAATATTCACTGATGATTGTTTCTTTTTCTTCCACAAGTTTGAAGAAGATTTTAAGATTATATTATATGAAGTAATATGATATGTTTTGGTCTAATATCGAATTATAATTAAAATATAGTTAAATAAGAATTAACTAGATACTCAATATTAATTCAATTATATACTTTAATATTCTCAAATTGTATGAAATTATTAATATCTTATTATCATAGACAATATTATATTAATATAATTATTTAATTTCCAATATAATAAAGAAACATTAAACGCAATAACACTTTTGTAGGTTACCTTCAAAGATGAGAATTTGAAGGTATACATAATTATTAATTATCAAAAAAATATAATTAATTAGTTAATTACTCTCTTTAAATGAAATAATAAAAAATTTCGATTTAATATTTTATACATTTACACATTTATATATTAATAAAATTCTAATCAAACAAATATATATGCTAATAAGATTTTTAAAAAGTAAATAAGATCATAACTCTACCCACAATGAAATATCACCTCTATTATAAAACACCAATTTCCCTCTATCACCATCACCAACCCAAATCTTGATACTCCTAAACATAAATCTTTTAAATATTTTTAATAAATAATAACAAATAATAGCAAACCGATAACTAAACAATTCTAAACCCTTTTCTCATATACTCTCTTGTTATTATTAAAATCGATATTCAATAACATAGGAATAATAAAATCACATTATATAAAAAAAATATAATAATTTAACGGCATTTGACATCACATGCTTACGTAAAGAAAAAGAGAGAGAAATCCAATAAAACTAAGAAATATTAACAATTATTTTTATAAATTATAAATGGCGATGACCGTATTTTTTCGTAATGATTTATTTTAAATATTAACCAATTTGTTATCCTATAAAAATAGTTTAATTTCAGCGCCCCTTAGAAACCAAGAAATACTAAAAATAATTATATATTTATGATTAATATTGAAACTAACTTACGTATATCAATATTTCATTATAAAATGATGATTAAACAAAAAAATTTCATGTAAAGTTTATTAGATGACACTTTTTTTTCTAAAATTTTCTTTTCTTAATATCTTATATAACTAAGATTTTTTTTTTTTAACTAGTAATCTTTAATTCAAGTGTTAATTTGTTGAATTTATGTTGGATATTTTTTTTAAAGGAAAATTATGAAATAAATAAAATCTAATTTCTAAATTTTGATAATATGTGATATACCCATATATAGAAAGAAGTATTTAGGTGCATATAATATCATCATTTCAATGGATGATTCTAAGCTAAATAGTTAATGTGTCAGGCTATTAGGACTTAATTGTTTGACTTAATTTTACATATTATTTTCATAGCGGTTGATTTACTATAATCTATTAATGAAAGAGAGAAGTTTTTGTATGTCAACTCAAAAGCTTTTTCTACCATTAAATTAAAAAAATCAACGACTATAAAAATAGTATGTAAAATTAAGTCAAAAAATTAAGTCCCAATAGCCTAAGCCATAGTTAATTAATGGCTAATAAAGACATTTGTGAGCCTAGTTATACCTATTGTGAAATCATAAGAAATAGCCAATTTAAGGGGTTGAATGAAAAATAATCAAATTTTCAAAATCTATAATTTTTCTAACAAAAATTTAAGACCGTGAACTGCTATTCGAGACCATGGGTCACGGTCCACAGTCTAAAATTTTGGTTAAAGGAATTATAAAATTCTGAAATTTGACTATTTTTCATTCAACCTTCTTAAGTTGTCTATTTCTTATAATTTATGGTATATATATATATTCACATGATTGTGTGTTGTTCATCATTCAGGTAATGTGCACCTTCCTGATTCTTTTTGGAATCGTTTTTGTCAAATTATCATCATGAGATAACCAATTAGATGGTACAATTATTTTTCAAAAAAGTTGCATGTTTTTATAAAGAAGATTGAGAATCTGCCTACTCCATTATGTTTCTCTTGTCCTGGTTGAGTTTTCCTCTGCAGCAAGGGACACCAAGGCCTCCATAATATAATTTTACTGATTAGTAATAAACCTTTGAACACTAAACTACTATAGACTAACTGGTTTTTATATTATTTTACACCTTATTTACAACTAAACACATTAGGTCATACTTTGACATTATTCGTAGAAGAGAGATTTCGGTGTTTTATTTAAAATATTAAGGTATTCATCCTCTTTAACATCTCTAATTATCATCTACTATGAGACTCAAGATTAGTTTGATAATGTTATTAAACAAATATAAATTAGCGTTAATGACGGTATGAAAATATGTTTTCTTTTGCTAATTACATTATTGGATTGTTTTGAAACAAGGGACATGAATATGAGGCCTTGGTAATATTCTTGATAAAATAAAACTTTAAACATTATATGAATATTTATTATAATAAGATGGGTATCATCAAAATAGATATTTAATTATGATAGAAATGAGACAATTTTTGGATTATAACTTTGATATTACTTGGTAAAGATTCACAAATGTCTATTCTAAAAGATTTAAATAATCATCCTCTTTATAAACTTAACATCTTGTATCACCTAATATAAGACTTAATATTAATTTGATGACGTTATTAGATTAATATAATATTAATAATGGTATAAATATATGATTATATTGGACTTGGTTGAGGCGCCCATGATGGGCTATCCCCGATTATCCAACCCAACCCATATGAGGCAACTACTAGAAGCAGTTGCTTAATTTCTGTACAATAAACCAGAACCAAAGAATAGGCAATTTCACCTGTTTTCATAAGAGCATGGACAATTCTTATGAAGAAGAGAATATATAGAGCAAAGAGGAAAAGAAAAAGTGTGTAGGAAGGACATAGATGGAACGGACATATACATTGTATAATATCCTACATCGCTTAGGAATGATGTATTTAGATAAGTTAAGTATCTTATAAGTTTCTTAAGCTGTCGAAAGCTTTTTAAGTTGCAAAATCAAAAAACAAAATCGTAACTGTGTGTCCATAGTGAACAATATCCAATAATAGATCAGAATCTTACACATCGTGATTAAAAAGTTGTTTTCATCGTGTGCTTGATTTTCGTAATTTTATTTCAAAGGTAAGTAGTTCGATAATTATAAAACCCCTAGATTCTTTTCTCCTGTTAGATTATTTGGTTTGAATCATCATTTACATATGTTTGAAACACTTTTTGTGGATCTGGATTTTTTTTTTAGGCACAGTGGGATTTTCACCCCACAAACACAATACTTATTGAGTCCAGTTAATTTAAAATCCCGAAGTCTGTCAAAACTATTGAAGATAAATATAAAGGCAATGCAAGTCCCATCTGTCTCAATCAAAATCAACCGGCAGCTTTATTCAAAGTTAAATAATTGAGAAGAGGTCTGCCAATAAATGGAGTGTTTTGCTCGCACATGTCACCCTCACATTTCCCATGTCTCTGTCAAACCCTAACCTGTGCATGGTGGGGTAACGACCAATTTTTGAGCTTAGAAAAACATTCATGATGAAAAGAGAGCTATGGAGAGACGTGGGTTTTTTGTCTTTTGTTTTTTTATTTTTTATTTTTTTACTATGAAGAGAAGGGCAAGGCAAGGCATTATAGACTTTAGATGAGACCAAAAGCAAAGGAACAAGCACAGTGCAGTGAGCTTTCGTTTTCTCAACATCCACATCTTTCTACATCTACATGGTCTCATCCCCACGCTTGCAACTACTAATTCAATATCATCAACACAAAAGGGCAAGAGAATAAAGCATAGACTATGATATTTCATGCAAGTTTTTTTCTCTTTTCTTACCAAAACAATCCCATTTCATTAACCCCACAAAATATATAGTCAATATTGGCTAGGCGTGAGAGTACCATGCATGCATTCTCTTCACAAATTTGCCCTCTTCTTATCTCAGGAATCTACAAACCAAATCCATTACTTTCGAGTGTAAAATCATCCATCAACGAAGGGTAGCCTTGGTAACTTGTATGAGACTTCTTGTTGTGGTAGCTCGGAGTGGTTGGTCCTAGTCCATCAATCGATTTTGGTGTAAAGAGGGAAAACTACTCAGATACCCTTTGAGATAAGCTAAATACACCATCACCCCATTATTCAGATAGTAACATATATAAACACCTCCGATTTAGATAATTGTTAAAAAATAATAATAATAGATGTAGTAAATTTGGGGTGTTCATGTTATTATCTAAACAAAGGGAGAGAGGGTGTATTTAACTTATTTCAAGAGGGTGTGTTTGGGGTGTTTTTTCCTTTTTGAAAGTTGAATGTTAGAAAAAGCCAAGCAAGAGAGGGCCCTCATATCCATTTTTACAAAACAATACAAATATTCCATGAAGTTATGAATTACAACTTGTACAAAGCCAAATGAAACTCTTTATCATAACTTTCTTCAATTGGTAGCATGTAAATTTTGCTTTAGGGGAAACTTTACTTTATCTAGAATGATAAATACAATTCATCTACCCGAAAGAAGGCAACATTTCAAAATGTTTAGGTTTATAATGTCTGTCGAATCTAACTAACAAGCTGAACAACAATTAATGAAATGAATGTTTGTCTTTAAAATTTGGTAAACTAGGTGCTAAGTCAATGAATTCACGTTAGATAATTAAAAGGAAAGTCTTAAGATTTATGAAGAATATAAATTATATCATACCTAGTTTTTCTTTAGGACTTGTGTAGAATAACCAAACTTAAGGGGTTGAACTGAAAAATAACAAAAAAATTAAAAATTATGATAGTCTGGCTAACCTGTTAAACCCATAAATCCGTCAAACCCGTTATGGGGTTAAATGATCAACGGACCAATATCTATGGGTCTACCGGCTTAACGGTTTGGCTAGACAATCAAAGTTTTAATTTCTTGATAATTTTTCAATTCACTCTCCTTGAGTTTGATTATTTTTACAAATCTCTCATATATCTTTTGAAAATTTCTCATTTTTAATTTAAATCAAGTAAGAGTTTGTTCTTAATTAATGTTTTCTTTTATATTATTACTTTCAAGTCAAATTGAGTAATGTGTTTTGCTTTTATTCAATCCAAAGAAGAACCAATTTTTAAAATCAACTCAAATTTATGTATTCATTTGGCATATTAGAGAGAATAAAAAAAATGATATTATCTTATATATAATATAAAAGGCTTACGGGCCCTTATAAGATTAATAATTTTGCTAACTTATAAATTTGTAAAATTCATGGTGCACGTGATGTCTTAATACGTTTTCTCCAAAGAAATAAGGTAACAAAGAGTCAAACTTGACGCATTATTTGTAGAATTATTGGAGAAGGGCAGCTAGCAGACCAAAAAACATAAAAAGCCTAGTAAAAGTTGAAAGTTTGGTATGAATGATATAAACCAATGTTTGGTATGAATGATAAAACCCACAAATATGACACATTTATGAAGGCAAACCGACAGGGGCGGACCCAGAAATGAAACTTAGGTGGGTCAAAGGTTAAAGTAATAATTAATATAAATATAAATAAACACAAATATTTTATTAATAAAATTATCGTTAACTAATACTTTTATAATTGTCTTCAAAGAT
>JANLJB010029372.1:0-14781 GCA_026212285.1 Bursera cuneata
TTTCCACCGAAAGGTTCTTTGGCTTTCTTTATTTTTTTTCTTTTTATGGAGCCCACCTGTGTCTCACCTTTGCCTAACAACTTGCTTGTATTTGAATGTGTGACAGGTCCAATGTATCTTCTACCAAACTCTCATCTGGAAAATAAAGCTACTTACAAGTGTTCTGATAAAGTTTTGACTTCTTATTGACAACAAGAGTAGCTTTCTCCTGAATTATTGTTATTTTTTCGATTGTGGATTGGATTGAATCTGTTTCTGAAACACAAAACTATGGTCTATATGAAGTATGAATTTGATCATCAGCTTGGAATTTTATGTCACTCAGAACATATTTGATTTCTTTGTTCAAGAGATAATTAGTTGTGTTTGAGCTAAGGTAGCGTGTAATTCAGGAGACTTTTCAAATTGGGTGGAACAAATAAAAATACATTTTGATCAAGTTTAAGGATATGAATTTCTATTTTTAGCAAGCATATGGTAGTGAAAGAAGAACTGCAAACCCAAGTATTTGAATGCCGCGCTCTGAGTTTAAATTAACATTCTTCTTCAATGGATATGTTCAAGCTGAAGAATCTGATTGTGCCATTTTGATTGACAAGATGGAAGAGGGAAGGCCTGTTTACACGCTGGATGAAGCACTTACTGCAATGAAGTTTGGGAAGTTCCAAGCTCTTATTCTTGCATATGCTGGACTAGGTTGGATTTCGGAAGCTATGGAGATTATGATTCTATCTTTTGTAGGACCAGCAGTCAAGTTAAAATGGAAACTCTCCTCAAGCGAAGAAAGCCTGTTAACAACAGTAGTTTTTGCCGGTATGCTGCTTGGAGCTTTTTCATGGGGCCTAATTTCCGATAATTTTGGAAGGAGGTAAGCCAGCATCTTTTTGAGTCCTTTGTTGGTGATCTTGTATTTACTCTTTTGTAGCTTCTTTAATTCCCTGAATTTCTTTCTCTTACAGGAAGAGTTTCCTAAGCATATCTTTGGTAACTAGTGGAGCTGGACTATTAAGTGCTTTCTCTCCAAATTATGCATCATTGGTGATATCTCGATGTTTGGTTGGTTTCGGGTTGGGAGGAGGACCTGTATTCTTAGCCTGGTTTCTAGAGTTCGTTCCTGTTTCTTATAGAGGCACGTGGATGGTAGTGTTTTCAACTTTCTGGACTGCTGGAACAATTTTTGAGGCCTCACTTCCTCTGTGCGTGTGAGACACATGATTCTTACAGTGTAAACTATTTGGAATTTTTCCACTTGTGTTATCAAAATTGTTTCGTAACTCTACTTCTTTTGATAAATATTTTGAAAATTTATGCATTAGGATACCTGTTAATGTCAAAATTATTGGCCTGGGTTAGCTGAAATGCCTTAAGATAACTATCGTGTCACTTGTAATTCCTGAAAATGTATTGTTCATTTCAATGCTCAGAAAGCTGGGGATGGTATTCTATCTTTACAGAACGGTAGAGACCACATGGCTAATCACACCATCTGAGTTTTAGGATGTTACAATTTAGTGGTTGATCAGAAGTTCCACACACCAGTTTACATAAATAACAGTTTGGAACCTTATTAGATGTACATGGAACATCTGAGATAGTTAAAAATTTCAACATTCTGTTGTATGCAGATTGTCATGCCAAGATTGAATTGGAGGTGGCTAGTGGCATTGTCCTCTATACCATCATTTGCAGTGCTTATCTTTTATGTTCTTGCACCTGAGTCACCAAGATACTTGTGTATGAAAGGAAGAACAATTGATGCACATCGAATACTCGAGAAGATAGCTCGCCTCAACCAAGCAAAACTCCCTCCTGGTATGCTTGTCTCTGATAAAAGTGGACAGAATGAAGAATCTGCCTCATCACTAGATACACATTCACTCTCAGCAAAAAGAACTTTTACCAAGAGAATAAAGTAAGGCTTCTCAGCATTCTTTATGCTTTTCTCATCAAAACTAACCAGACAACTCTTCTTCTATGGGTGCTATTCTTTGCAACTGCATTCTCATATTATGGCATTGTATTGTTGACGTCCAAGCTAAGTAGTGGGCAAAGCAAATGTGGCTCAACTGTCCTGCACACAGATAATAGCCTCTACTTGAATGTGTTTATCACTAGTTTTGCAGGTATTTCATTGCCTTTTGCCCACTTTCTTGTACTCAAATTTTGAAAGAGAAAAGCTAGCATACCCCTAGGTTATGTGCCCTTAACCAATGGGGGCCTCCCCATCAGCAATGTACGTCACACGCTGGCCTATTGGTGAGAAGCACTTACACTTGGGGGTATTCTATCCTCCCAGATTCTGAAAATATGCTATGTTCTGCTTTGAGAATACAGTCATGGTCTGGTAACATGTGTTTAAGTTCATTTTACAGAGCTTCCTGAGCTTATCTTGTCAGCAATAATTGTGGACAGAATTGGCCGCAAATTCTCCATGGCAATGATGTTTCTTTTGGCTTGCATTTTCCTTCTGCCACTGGTGTCCCATCAGTCAGCTATCTTAACAACAGGGTTATTATTTGGTGCGCGCATGTGTGCCACAGGAACCATTACAGTCGCCACCATTTATGCACCTGAGGTAATCTCACAGGACCTTTTATACCACTATTGGAAAAGATTTTCTATTTGGTAGATTTTGACTTCTTGATAGGTTCTAGTTTCCAATTATCTTAATTTTTCAAGCCTCACCAAGATTGTGAATTGAAAATCTAATCTTTAGTATTAGAAAAATACAAAATTGGTCAATATATATACTCTCAGCTCTACTTGAAATGCAAATTGATTGTTTGCAAGTACTGTAACACATTTGTCAAATATCTTCTCCCTGCAGATATATCCTTCCTCTGTAAGGTCAACCGGCACTGGAGTTGCAAGTGCGGTGGGAAGAATTGGTGGCATGGTATGCCCGCTTGTAGCTGTTGGACTGGTTACCGGTTGCCACCAAGCAGTGGCTGTTATTCTGTTTGAGGTCGTTATAGTTCTTGCAATAGCCTCTGCCCTGCTCTTCCCATTTGAAACCAAAGGCCAAGAATTGAGAGCGAACGTAAATGTTGTGGATTCCTAAAATGGAAACCAATGCTTCACCAAGTGTATAGATATGTATATACAATATGGGCCGGTTTCTGTGGCACAATTATGATGAGCCTGATGCGCTTGATTGATATTTATTTATTTTTTTAATTCGGTTTTATTATTATCATTATTACTTTTTGTGTTGACCTCCTTTTACGGTAATTTGCTGAATAATAAATAAAAAAATAAGTAATTTTTCATCTATTTTTTGAGAAAATACATGATTTTTATGAATTTTAAAGTAAGTAATTTTTCAACTAATTTTTGAGAAAATATATGTATTTTTTAGTATATGTTTATTTTGTGTATCTTTTATCTCATTGAGTAATATTATGGGTATATAGTTTAAATAAGTTTTGTTTATTCAATGAATTTATCAGTATTTATTATTTTGATTTTTATGTATTTCTTTACTACTTTACGATATTACATCAGTTGGGATATAAACTTTATACCTATAATATTACTCATTTTCATTAATTCCATCTCTGGGAATAAATTTTTATTAATATTATGTTTTATTGATCGTTCATAAAGTTTTATGGTAAATTCCTTGTTAGAAATAGAGTTGGATGAATGAGATAATAGTAATAATGCAAAGGGTACAATCTATATCTTAATTTTATATGATAATGTAATATAACATTATGTGAGTGATAAGGTGAACATATTAGTATTTATTATTTATTATTTTATATATTTACCTTATTACTCATATAATATCATATTAGTTTAGATACAGACTTTAAACCAATGGCATTGTGAATGGAAATTGAAGCGTTTTCATTAAAAAAAAAAAAAGGAAGAGTGAACCTACCAAAGATCATGCAAATTTGTTCCAGGACCTGTATAGATTCGTAAATTTCAAAAATGCTAATAAGAGTGAACCTACCAAAGAACCACCTTACCAACTTCTTAAGTTGATTACTATATGAATGTATTATTTTTATTTATATTTTTATAACTCTATTTTGTAAACATAACAAACCAAAGATATATACAAAATTACAAGTTACAACCTATTAACATAATTGAATAAAACAAAAAATATAATAAAATCATGTAACAAAATATACAATATTAAATCATCAATATCAAGTTCACTTTCTAATCTAGCATTATTAACCTAAAAGCAATATAATGAAATCAACATAACTAACAATGATCAACCTAAAAACAAATATAATAAAATCAAATTTCTCATCCAAATTTCAATTCTCAAATCGACTATCATTAATTTAAAATTATAAATAATAAAACTCTAAATCATAATATCTAATCAAACAAAAAATTTCTAACTCTTGTAAATCCTAATAACTAGCTAAATTACAAATTACAACTTCCTAAATTGTAACATATTTTATATTTGTAACCAAAACTTCCTAAACCCTATTATGTTTCACATCACTAACTTCCTAAATTGTTATGTGTATTTATAACTTAAAGCTAATAAATTAAATTGAAAATTTAAGCTAATTAAATAAAATAGAATTTAATTAAATATTAAACATTCATAAACCACTCTGCATGGACACAAGTCAGAAAGATGGGAGTGAGAATGAAAATAAATTATAATAATTTCAATTAAATTAAGGGTCAATTTAGGAATGTTTCAGTTACAAAAATAAGTACTTATATTTGCATCAAAAACAATATAAGGTGTTTGAGAATGCTTTTAAAATTGCTTTGAAAATAATGTGCTATAAAAATAAATTGGTTTTATAAAGAGCTCTAAAAGTAGGGAACCCCCTGCTTTTGCACGGCTACTTCTGCTTTTAGAATATAAAAAGTTAAAATTATCCTTATATTTTGATTATACTATTGACATATTATATTAAACATGATTTTTACAATTAATTTCTATTGAATTTAACACAAATATATTATAAATACAAATTTATTTTTATTTTACATGTATTTATTTAATATGCCTTTATGAATTTTTAAATTATTTTATAGATATATGTCTATTTTGGAATTATAATACTAATTTTAAATTTATTTTTTGGCATTAAATTAAATTCAAAATAATTTATACTTTGATCGGCTATACAAATTCATATATTCTTTAATCAAGTTTTTAAAATATTATAAATGTTATTATTTATATAAATATTGTAAAATATTTGTATAGAAATTATGAGAAATAATTCAAAAAAAATTATTATAAAGTATCATTATCTATTTTAGTTATTTATACATAATAAAAGCAAAAACAATAACAATAACAAATATCTCTATTATGTTTTTTTAAAAAATAAAATATTTTTTAAAAGTTGTTTACTAAAATACCTCTAATTTATTTTATAAGTTACTTATTTATCTGACAAAGCAAAAGAAATCCCAAACTGGTCCTAATTTAACTAATTTGAGTTAATTCAGAAACTTTTTCCAATTCATTTTCTCCAAGTGGCATGTATAATAGAAGGCATTAGCGGTGGGTCTGGCGCAAAAGAATAGAAGGCGATCCGGTGGCAGTGGCTAGCTAACAGCGTGATTTTGTAATTTTGACTTGAGCTTTTTTTAGTCTTTTGACTTAGTTTTTCTCTTTTATAAATTTATGTATTATAAAATATATATTACTTAGGCTCTTTTTGAGTCTTTTGACGTAGTTTTTCTCTTTTATACGTTTATTTTAATATTTTTAATTTTTAAAGAATAACATAGTTATATATTTTAGTGTATTATAAAAAATATATTAATGCTTATTAATATAAATCTTGTTATAAAATTAATAAAATTTTTGACTATATTTCATATTTAAATTTTAAAAAACTAGAATCATGGGTTTGGGTCCATAACTAATACTGGATCAGAATAAGGACCCAGCTCGAGTCTACGATGATAAACCTAAATGGGGGTTTCACCACCTCTCAGGTCGACTCGTGTCTGGGCCTAACACCTTGCAATCCTTACACGTAGCACCGTTAAACCACCAACCACGCACACACACACACACTACCGTTACACCACCAATCATCACACACACCACAACTATTAGATATTTAAGCAAGTGTGGTAAGGGAGCTGTTATATTCTAGCCACTCTCCGATTTCGGCCCAAATTCAATTTCAACCTGAACAAGTCCAAATAGGTAATGAAGCTTAATTTCTTCATTTGGATGCAATGAAATCCACTTAGATGTTAACTAATTGGATTGCATGGCCTCCTAAATGACTTTTGCTTTGTATTTTATTTTGTTGTAGTTGTTGTAATTTCATGTGTATCTAGATGTTTAGGTTGTAATCCTTTTCATTTGTAATTGTTTAGCAATTGTTGTATTTTGGTTGTAACTGTAAAAGTGTTTAGACTTGTAAAATTTCATGTATTTTTGTGTGAATTTCGGGTAAGTTAGTGAGCTTAGTGGGCGTCGCTGCGCCCACACTTCACCGCAGCGGCACCCATCCGAATCAACAGTACTTTACAAAGTCAGAGAGCTCAGCGCTGCGGTGCCCAAATGACACAGCCACAGCACTCCTATGAAGCTACAGCGAAATACCAAGTCAATAGCTAAGGGCTGCAGTGCTCACATGTTACCGCCACAGCGTTCACTCGCAGAAATACAATTTATGCCCTTATTTTTGTTTGCTTGTAAGGGTTAAGTGAGGGGCATTTTTATCCTTCTGTTTTCTTGTACAAGGCCACTCTATATTAGGCCATTCTTCACTTGTAATACTTAGACTTGATTATTGAATGAAAAAGGAAACACTTTGTGCTTGGAGAGTTCTCTCTCAACTATCAACCTTTATCCAAGTCAAGCCAAGATTTTGGTGGTGGTGTAGCTTCAAGTTGGTGGATATCATCCTTTATGCTTGAAGTCTCTTTTGGCAACCATTATTTGTAAGTTTGTTTATCTTTGTGTGTTGGAGTTCATTAAAAACAATCTTGATGTTCTTCTAGATTTAGGTTGTTGTTGTGGAGTTGTATGTGTTGTTTATATTGAAGGGAGTTTAGCTAAGTTGAATGACATGTTATTAGTGCTGATTTAGTGTAGAAAATTAGGGTTTTAAGAGGGATGAACAGTAATCCCGAATTTGGTTTTTGAGGTGTTAAAAAGTCACTCCAATTGGCTTCATATGCCACCCCATAATGTAACAAGAGCACTGTTATTCATTTTGAATGGGAACAGATTCACTGGACACAACTCGCATGGAATCCTATTGGTAATTTACCTAAAGTGTCTATGGTAAGTAATCCTCTAACCTGTGACTTACATTGCCATCTTATATGACAATCCTTGTACTTTGAAACTTGGCATAGTGACGACCCTAAGAACAGTTTACATAAACACTTGTGATTAGGTACACCGAGAATCATTTAGGAATGGGTGTAATATCAAGATGGGACATGTCACTCCGGGTAAAAGGAGATGATGTCACACAGGATTCAGCGATGATGTCTTAAAGGCATGCATATATCAGAATGATAAGAATGGTTCCTAAACTCCCCGTAAAGAGAATCGATCATTAAACGGATCTGATATGTATGTCGCTATTAGGATAGACACATAACCAACCCTAGGCTTTCGTACGTGACGTCTGATATAGGATTTAATTACATGGAACTACGCCTGAAATAGGTTAAAGGATTTTTGAATCCTTCTAGAGAGTTAGGTAGGTATGGTGCTTTGCTAGAAGCCAACCATGTCTTATAAATCGATAACGACATGATACATTTTACACTCGTAAACGGATAATCCGGTAAACCCGATTTACTACCAACATATTGATAGATTTCTACAATGGATCATATAATTAGGATTTATATGGAAGAGATTAGTGTAAAAAATACTTACAATCTCCTTCGCAAAATGGTTGAATCTTTGTGAACTTACTTGAAATTTGGTCACCATAAGCCTACACACTTACAATTCAAAGTGGTTAGAATGTTTTCTTCCAATGGTGTGTACAACTATGACCTTTGGATTACACTAATTCTTGCTAGAAAAAAAGGAAGAAATGAAAGCAAAACTTCATTAAGAGAGAGAGAGCAATTTCGAAATTGGCAAGCTTAGAGGAGAGATGATGTTTGTTCATTCACTTAACACATGCACCATGCACACACAAGGCAAAGGAATGAGTGTAAAACACCTAAAGCCCTCTTGCATTGATTGAATCATTTTTACCAAGTTAATTCATTAATTCTAAATTAATATTAACCAAGTAAAATCAACCAATCACATGCATGCTTATCCACCAAGATATTTTGTTAAATGTTAACTAAGTCTAATTAATTTGATTCTTCTCTCCTTAATCCATGGGCTTATTTGGGTTTAGGTTTAAATGCAACATTTGAAACCTTTGTATAATGGATCCAATCTATATTATATGAAAGTCCAAAACCAATTAGTGATCCAACCCACTAAATGCATCTTTTAAGCCCATATGTGAATAGTATTACAAAAAATACTATTCATAGATCACTATTTACCTAGGTAAAAGATGCTCTCGTAACTCCTGTGTAAATCCATCATCGGTGAATTTTTGAAATACGACCCATTAGGCTTTCGAATATGTTGGCCATAAATCATCAAGCGCGGACCATATGCATTTCCGAACATAAAGTTTCGAGCCCATGATTTATAAGGCATGGTTGACTTCTAGCAAAACACCAAGTCCCTCAATTCTTCGAAAGTGCACGTAATGTCACGTAACCTTTATTAGGCGTAGTTCTATATAATTCAATCCTGTATCAAATGTCACGTACGTGATCTAGGGATGAAACGTGTCTTCTCTAATAACGATGAATAATTTAGAACCTCGTTTTTCACATGATTCTCATTTATGAGTCGTGACCGAGAACAATCTTTGTCAGTCTCTTGCATGCCAGTTGAGCTATGACTAATCACTGTCGAATTCGATGTGACATCATCTCCATATACATAGAGTGACATTTTCCGTCCTGACATTACATCCACTCCTAAATAGGTCACGGCACGCTTAATGACGAGTGTATCTATAACCTGGAAAGAGCTATTCACGTAAGTGTCAAAGCGAACCAATCTCTAAATGAGATGGCCATTTAAGTCTCAGGTCTAAAGATTACTTATACCTACCCTGAGCGGACCTCCCATAGACATGTAGATAACTAATGGGATTCCGTATCAGGCCGTGTCTAGTGGATATGTTCCTGTATCTAAACGGCTAGCAATGTTCCCCTATACACTTTAATAAGTATCCAATACTTAAATGTATGAGAATCATACTGTTATACTTCTATAACCAGTACAAATGTAAAACTAGTCTATCCGTACTGTGGATGTCCTGTCTCGACAGTACTTCGACCAAGGACGTTCTAATGATGTTATATTTATCTAATTGATTTTTGTCTTACAATCAAATCATTCTTATAAACATTATATGGATATTTATTATATAATACAAATGTAATCCAATTACAATAAATGATAAAGAACATATAATTTCCTTTATTACATAAATCAAATATGTACAATATACAATGTATATTTACAATGTGATGCTCTTAGGCACAAATAGACTAACACGTATCCGAAAGCCTAATAGGTTGATCACCGAAGACTCACCAATGAAGAATTGACAAGAGGGATGAGAATAAAAATTAATCTATGATTAATTTGTATAATGAGAGAGAAAGTGGACTAGTTTGGAATTAGTCAAGCGAGTGAATTTTGTGGAATAAATAGGATTTTTCTACAAAATTCTAATGAAAAATTTTAAACGTTTTAGATATATTAAATTATTTGCTAAAATGTATATTTGACTTGGATGTCAAATTTGGACTTTAAAAGGCCAAGCAGATTTAATTTTAGAAATTAAATTGCATGGGCCTAAGTTATACTTTATGTTAGAGCCCAATTGGATTGAATTTATTAAATTGGATATGATTAAATAATAAAAGCCCAAGCCCAAGCCCATTTATATTGGTGTAGGACATGTTGAATATGTTAAATGCTTTTAATGGCAATTTGGACATTTGCCAAATATTACAGAAAGGGCTTATTTGAGAGGTATGCAAAAGTATAAAGACTTATTTAGAATTTGCAAAGATATATAAATAAGCCTTGGTATATAAAGTTGCCAAGTGTAATGGCTTATCATGAAAAGCTTGAATTATTATGAAAAGCTTGGTTTTTCTTCCTTATGTGCTCTCTCTCACTGCCGACTCTTCATCTTCTCCCTCTCATGAGATTTTTCTTTAATTTTTCAAGGAATGCTAGCACTTTTCAAGTCAATTCAAAGGTGAAGAGGTGATCCTAGCCATTAGATATTTTGCAAGTTGTTGGACAAGATTTGGTGGAGAATTCAACACTTTGCTAGAGAAAAATACCCATTTCAAAGCTTAAAGTTTTGTAAGTTTTTCTTCCACCAAAATTCATCATTTTAACCCTAGATGTTGATCTTAGTTGTGAATTAACAAAGTGGCCTTGTGCTTCCAAGTTTGAACGCTAATAGCCTTTGAGGTGTGTTGGTTCGAATCGTGGGGCACACATCCTTTTGAAGGAGCAAATTCACCAAGGGTCTTAGAGATGCCTTGGGGACAATACAGGTTTGGAACAACCAAAAACACACATTTGTTTTTGTTGGAGTGTGCAACTGATTGTGGGGCAAAGCCCATGGGTCCAACCCAACACCCAAAAACCACGTATTGTCTCCAAGACATCTCTAAGACCCTTGGCGAATATGACATTTTAGAGTTGTCAAATTAGAGAGAGCTAAAAGGATTAATTTAGAATTAATCAAACCAACTTGGCCTTGAATTTGGAAATGATATTTTCATGGAATAAATGGGCATTTAAATATATTAGATATATTATTAGATTAATAAACACTAATGGGCTTTATGGAATAGTTTCAAGCCTAAGCCCATATGATCCATTTGGACTTGTTTTGAAAAGTCAAAATGTTCAAGGTTTTATGTGAAATTTTGCATGGGATTTAAGTAAAATTTTACAAGGAATATTCTTAGAATAACTCCTAGTAAAAAAAGCCTAATGTCTTTCATATTTTGGTAGAACTTCCTATAGATTTCAAGAGAATTTTAAGAGCTCTCTCACCCTCTCAAAACCATCCACTCCATACATGCTATCTTCTTGAAATTTTCATCAAATTCAAAGGATTTCTAACAAAATGAAGATCATTCTTAGAGGGGTTAGGTGTTCCTAGCATTGGGTGTGCAAATTCCATGGTGAAAAGAAAGATCTCAAGCCTTTTCCGAAGTTGTTCAACACCAATTCACATAGCATAGAGTTAGTTGAGTATTCTACACTTTAATTACACTTTCTTAGTCCTAATTGCATGACCCTAGATGAATTCTAACATGGTATTAGAGCCAATGCAAATTAGGGTTACAAAGTGTTGATATTTTAAGGCTTTTGCATGATTAGGGTATGTTGGTTTCAATTGATGGTTAATTAATGTTGTGGATGATTGATAACATGCTAATTTGTGTTCAATTGGATTGAATTAAAAATTTAGTGTGTAATTCATGTTATACCCGAATCTACCAAGCATGTATATATGTTGTTTTTGTGTTAATTTGATTGAGACACATGTGCATTATGCTAATTACATGAAATTTGGAATTTTAGTGTTAAAATTGGCAAATTTTGCATACATTAATAAGACTTAATTTTTGAAATTATGTATACTAATTAAGGCTAAATAACTTATTTAGTTGTCTAATTAGGCAAATTACACTTTAATTAAGACTAATGGGTTTTATACACACAAATAGGCTTGTTGGACCAAGCATGGGCCAAAGCCTAGTTAGGTTGGATCTAGTTGGCCCTAGCTTAGTTTGGAATGAATTTTTGTGATAATAAGCCCGTTGGGCCTAATCCATTGTTCTTTGGAAGTAAAATGGGTTAAATAACATATTTAGGCCTTAGGTATGCTAATAGGCTTATTTGGAATCAACAAGCCCACCAAATCTAGTTTATATCTTGAATTTTGATTTGAAATGAAAATGGGCCAAAATTTTGTTAAACAAGCCCAAAAGGCTTTTATACATAATATATGCATAATTAAAATTAGTTTTGGGCCTTATGTATGCTAATTAAGCCCAAATGTATTTTGAATCTCTAATAGGGCTTATATTACTATTAAAGTCCAAACTAGTTTACTTTGATTAAAACATTTTAATTGGAAGAATGGGAAGCTTACATCAATCCATAAATGGATCTCTGGAGTTTGCAAACCTTTTTCACATGCTCCGAGACAACAAAACTGTCGACTTGTGTCATATAGACATCCTCCACAAAGTTTCCATTACGAAAGGCGGTTTTGATATCCATCTGCCATATCTCTTAATCATGATATACAACAATCGCTAGCATAATCCGAATGGGTTTAATCATGGCCACTGGGGAAAATGTCTCATCAAAGTTAATTTCTTGTCTTTAAGGATAGCCTTTTGCCATTGGTCTGGCTTAGTACATATGTACATTGCCATCCATCTTCGTCTTTTTCTTGAAAATCATTTACTCCCAATAGGTTTTATGTTTTCTGGTGCATCAACCAATGTTCAAACTTGGTTGGCATACATGGAATCCTTTTTAGATTTCACGGCATCCAGCCATTTCCCGAAATCGATATTAGTTGGTGTGGCATCGTCCAACAGGTTTACATCAACGTGTAGAGAAATGAGATATCCATATCTCTCAGCCTCTTGACGTATTCTGCCAGACCTATGAGGTTTTTGTGTTAAAGATTGTGGGATAGTCACATCATCATGTAACTCACTTCATTGGTCTCGTGCTGGCCAGCCTAGAGGAATCACATTGAATCCTGTATGAAATCATCTCCTTTTACCCAAAATGACAAGTGTATTTGAAACCCCTTAGGATTCAAGACGCCAAACGTCAAAACATGTCGATCTCTAAATGAGATAGCCATGTACGTCTTAGGTCAGAGGATTACTTACACCTACCCTGATTAGACCTCCCATAGACACTTAGGTAAACTATCAATGGTATTCTGTATCGAGTCCAGTGAATTTGTTCCTGTTCAAAATAGCTAACAATGTTCCCCTATTATAATTGCTTAAATATCTAATATTTATATGCATGAGAAACATACTGTTATGTTTCCATAACCGTATAAGTGTGATACTAGTCTATTCTGCATTACCGATATCCTATCTCAGTAATACTTCGACCAAAGATAATTTAATGATTAAACCTTATGTGAATTATTACTATCTCACATCTATATTAATCCGATTTAATCATAAGGACTTGTATCATATATATAAAAAAGTAATCAAATTACAAATAATGATAAAAGAACAATTTTCTTTTAGTAATATGTATCAAATGTACATTGTTATTGCCTCTAGGGCATATACTCCAACATGTTTATCTTCTTCATTTGGACCCTTTAATAGCAACCTAAAATAGAACCTCCATTAGAGTGCCCGGAGACACAAGTTATAGTCGAGAGACATTTGAGAAGTTACATTGAGAGCTCACATCAACACATCCAAATAGGTACATTTTCCCTTCACAAATAAAACTCCATTGCAAACTCAAAGTTCCTCTCAAACACCAACCACCAGTTGTGTAAAAGATCAATCTATCTGAAAAAATTGAACTAAACTAGTTTCACCTTGATACTCACCTCTTGTTGACTTGATCTTTAGAGGGTTATCATCGATGACATACCCGACACCCCTAACCTTCCTTCTATTTTGTAGGAAGGAGACTGCTAGAAACTTACAGTCTGGAGGAGCCACCTCGATCCTTCATTAGGCAACGAAACCATCTTGTGTCAGAGTTCGTATAGCACAAAAAGAAAGGAGAAAAATAAGCTAGTCCTCTTTGACATAAAGTAACAACCTTAACAGCTACAACAACCTCTTTTTGTTACCACCTTTTTCAGAAAAGAAGATAAAGATGTTCTCGGCTAGACAACAATTTCTTTTTTGGAAGTCGTTACCAACGGAATCCTTTACTTACCACCTCTAACTGAACTCATTTCCTATCACCAAAGACTATTTCTTTGTTCATTCATTTATCTCCACTTGTTTTATTAATAATGGTGCTAGTTTTTGGCATCAACAAGTAACAATGGTGGTGATCTTACTTTCACAGTCACCAGAAAACCTCCTAGAACTTGAACTTAGCGACAAGACAATAAAGATGTTATTGATGTTAGATTTTTCACTAATGTTAACCTTCCAACAATCAAGTAGTAAATTGGCTAACTAGTCAGGTAAAAAAAAGTGTTTAACCAATTGTTTAACTCAATAATTTGAGATGAAATCATCTTGTTAGACTATTTGTACCCAAGAGCATCACATTGTTAATATATATTGTATATTTTACACATTTGATTAATGTAATAAAGGAAATTGCATGTTCTTTATCATTTCATGTAATTGGATTACATTTGTATTATATGATAAATGTCCATATGATGTTTATATGAATGATTTGATTGTGAGACAGAAATTGATTCGATAAATATAACATCATTAAAAATGTCCCTGGTCGAAGAATGTCGAGATAGGACATCCGTAGTATCGATAGACTAGTATTACACTTGTACTAGTTTTAGAAATATAATAGTATGATTCTCACACATTTAAGTATTGATACTTATGTAAGTGTATAGGGGAATGCTGTTAGCTATTTGGAGACAGTAACAGATTCACTGTGTTGGACTATTATGCCCTAGAGCATCGATTATGTAAACAAATATTGTATTTGTACATTGTGATTTATGTAATAAA
>JANLJB010029373.1:0-14796 GCA_026212285.1 Bursera cuneata
CTTTGCACCTAGTTATAAATAAACCTATCTTCAATTAATATAATTTTTTATTTATTTATTTCCCTTCGTAGAGCTTTCAAACCAACTTTATAAAAGTTTGAAAAGATGGAACTTTCTTACTTATAACAAATTCTCAAACCAACAAAACTCTTACAATTGTTGAAAATCTCAGGTCCAGCCACAATCCCAACAGCAATAACTTATGATAGGCATCAAATTGGCAAGCAATAGTCCAAAATGTCACATGTTATAAGGGTTTGTTTGTCAATGAATGACGTAGTAATCCACTTTGGATGACTTTCATTGTTTCTCTTGTCCAAGACCAAGTTGAGGTTGAGGAGGGGGCAAGCTAATCTAGAGTTAGAAAGACTAAAAGAGGCCCCCCCTCCCCTCCCCAATTTAATCTTCATAGAACCTTACATGTTTGTGAATATGATGTCATATAGTCTATTAAGTTAGAGTAGCATTTTCAATGGCCAAGAATTGCTGTGAGTGTGTAGTGTCTAGTTACAATGTCTTGATAGCATATGGTGCGCTATAGCTTCGCCAAGCCACATTACTATTTTCTTTGACTAATTTAGATGGTGAAATTTTCTGATTTCTTCCCTCACACGGCTGCCAATTTATATGCTTTTGTAACAACCGAGTTTGAGGTGTCTATGGAGTGTTGTCAGAAGAAAATAGACTTTTGGGTATTAGTTCTTTTTCTAGAATCACTTAATAATGCCCATTTTAAAGTTATCAAAACCAATTTTTTGTTTTTTTACAAGACTGAAGTATTAAATGTATACACAACAAAGCATTAACTATAATGTTATGATCTTACCTTATCATAAACACACACCACACCACTTTTTATGTTATCAAGAACCCATTTGGATAATGTTACCGAAAGTAGAAGAAAAAAGTTATTGATAAACCATATGAAGAAAATATTAAGATACTACTTTGACATCCATATAGAGAACAAACACTTTGAATATAAGATGTAAAAGTTTTGTAAAAGTAAAACTCTTGCAACTAATAAGACGACTCCGTACTAATCTTATTCTTTTTAGTCCACATAACTTGAAATGAATTAAGTTGTTATCGATTTATTAAGTTGATTTGCTAAATTCCTTGACAATGATATAGACAAGTGTTTAACGAAGTGCTGAGTTCTCAAACGATACTAGATACTTGGTAGAGTAATGTTTTTAGTTATCAAGTATTACATCTATATTTGAAGAATTAAGGTAACTTTGATTTTAATATTGAACTCTTAGGAGGACGTCTAAAGTTTAAAAAAATATTTTCATATATAAGATTGATGTTAAGCAGATTTGATCTCTAAATTATCTCTTAATCTACTGTAAAAGATTTGACTTAACTATGCTATCCCCTGGTGGCACTTTGCTCATTTCCGATATAAAAAGGTGGATTAAGACGAAGGATTAAGGGATTAACAGGAATAATCTCTCTTTAATTAAGTGGAGCGCACATGCTAGTCAGCGAATGGGCCATTTGAAGTCTTGGTTATGCGCATTTGGACACATAATTTTAGTGCTGAAAGTACTTCCGCCGACATAATTAGCAAATCCATAACAGTAAATCAGCTTTTGCAAAATCACTAGAGGGTAGGGGACAGAGGCGCATGTGCTTAAATCGATCCCTTACCTAATTGGCCTTGCTTTAGCTTTTGGTCCGAGATTTGTGCCAAAAGCACTTCCTTTAGGTTGCGTAAAAGGCCAATTCCATGGATAAGAATTCTTCCTAAGAAGGATAAACCTTCTTTTTCTGAAAGGGAATATATTATAAACATATTATTCAAAGATTCTCCTTGATGAGAATAAAGAAAGAGAATAAGATAATGGAAATCTGGTGACACTCGTGAAAAGTGAAATTCGAGGCTCATACAATAACTTATAATATTTCTAGTATTGTTTTATTGCAAATGAAGTGCTTAAACCGGTTGGGTATGTCTAGGGTCGGCAAAATTTTATGCATGGACGGCTCCCAAGGGCCCCAACCCCACCCCGTCCCGCCCCTTTCATTGAAATAAATAAACAAAGAATAACCCCTTTGTTGAGTGGATAATGTAGAGGAAGGTGAGTTCAAGTTTTCCTTCAAATTATAGCCTAAAATATTAGGATATATAGCATTTTCATTTCAATTCTTGGCACAGTAAGTTTCAATAAGTGCTAGCAAGGGCAAGATGGAACTAATAAAAACATAATTATAGTGTTTAAGATTATATTCCAACAATAATTATTGATTTGAAAACATTAGGAGACTGGTGGGGTAAGAAATAATTGAAATCAAAGAAGTGTAATTAAATGTTAGATATAGAACAAGCCAGAAGATTTGAATGAGAAAGAACCTCAGAGACTCGTCCTATGCTCAAGCAATTAGGCTGCTAACTTATTGTATCAGCGGCCCAAGCCCAACTTATATTTTTTCTTGACTGGTATAATAAAAATAATTATTAATCAATTTAAACAAGTTATTAGATTCCTTTTTATTTCCTGATTTAAATTTGAAAGAATAGCATATATATATATATATATATATATATATATATATTCTCCCCCTTAATTATATACGAACCCTCTTATGAAACTTATAGAAAAAATTATAGCAATTAATCAATTAAAGGATAGTGTTTGAGTTTTGACCTGTGCATGAAAAATTTAGATGTTATAATTATTTGTTTGATGTCTATATAGTAATTGGACTTGATAACTAAAGTCAATTTGGGATTGTTGTTACTCTAGAAATAATCAACTTTTGTTTTGCTAGAGAAATAAACAGATAATAAAATAAATTGAAGGTATTTGGTAAACAACTTTTAAAAACTATTTTTTCTTAAAAGCATAGGTATTTGGTATTGTAGTTACTTTTATTTTTATTTTGTATAAATAATTAAAATAGATATGTGTATTATATATTTATAATATTTAATTATTAATATTTATAATAAATTCTTTTTCTTTTTTTGAATTGTTTCTAATAATTATGTACAAATAATTTATAATTTTATATAAATAATTAATATTTATAATATTTTAAAAACTTTACTAAAGGAAGAATATATGAATTGTATAGCCAATCAAAGTTTAAATTATTTTTAATTTAATCTAATGTCAAAAAAATTAATATTATAATTCCAAAATAGATATATATCTATAAAATAATTTAAAATTTATAAAAGCATATTGAATAAATACATTTAAAATAAAATAAACTTATAATTAGAATATATATTTGTTAAATTCAATAAATATTAATTATAAAAATCATGTTTAATTTAATATATCAAGAACAATGTCAGTAGAACAGTTGCTATGAATTAGTATTGGTGATGGCTGTGAACCATTGAAAGGTTCAATAAATTTTATAGATTACAAACAGATAAAAACAATTTGTTTTAAATTTTTTATAATGATAATTTTGACTTTTTAATATTTTAGAAATAAAAACAGTCCTCCAAAAGCAGGGAACCTTTTGTTATTTAAATTCTTTATAAAACCAACTTATTTCTATAACAATATATTTTCAAAGTAGTTCTAAAAATATTTCCAAATACGTTAGATTACTTTTGCTATTCAGTTTCAAAGCAAAAGAAATCTTAAACTTGCAATAATTTGAGAGTGAATAAGTATTTTTAAGTATACAAATATAAGAAAAAATAGAAATTTGACTATATAAGTTGATAGGCATTTAATGTAAAATTTATAATATAAAAATGATATAAAATGTTATGTGTTATAATATTCTTATTCTGTGTTACGATTCAAATTGATATAATATACAAGTCCATCATTGTCATTAAGTCATTCAATCTCATCATTATATAACTTGTCTGTATATATAGTATCTCATCACATTCTTTCTAAATGTATCAATATTTATTTAGGGCATTTTTAATTTAAGACCTTATAATTATTTTTTCTTTAAACGAATCGGTTCGTAATTAGTTTTAAGTGTAATGTTGTTGATAATCAAATACCATTTTTGGTAGTTTTCTGTAAAGTACGTACTAATCGAGCTAGGGGTATCATCTATCGTAAAATGGCTAGCCTCAATTGAAGTATCGGTAGCAATCTCAACCGACGCTTCGGGCCTTGAAGGAGAACCGCCCTTGGAGGATACCACCTCCTCACGATTAGAAGTTGAGCATCCGTCTTTAGGATCCTCCTCAACACAAAGATCGGTTGGTTGTGTAGGGTTTTAAGCCATCATGTTAGGACCTGTTTCACCGAGAATCTCTACGTAAGAATCGGATGAGCTAGAACTACTTAAGTTAACATGCTCATGAAATGGATTACATAAAGTGGAAATTTTTTCCAAAGGAATCTCAGTCCAATTTAAAAGAGGATGGAAATACATGGGCTTTAGAGGGGTAAAATCTAAATGGAAATCTTGAGGCAGACCAACTGGTGGAACTCATAAAGTAGGAAAGAAAGTAAACAGGAGGGAATGAGTTGAAGAGGCAGCAACAGGGGATGGAGCTCAGTAAGAATAGCCTAGCACTAGTGAAGGAACACAATATGTGTAATCCGTACTAAGGGTTTGTGAAAAAGCTGGGACATTGCCCGTTGGGTGATTTACAAAGTAACCGAAAGATCCTATCATACTGTATAACTCTAGATCACCGATTGATTGAAAAAGAAAACTGGGCGGAGGAGGATTATTCATCTTAATGAATTACCGAGGGATCAACTTCTACAATTGGATGTCACATACCTAACATAATGAAGAGGTAATTGTGATAAGCAACAAAAACATCCGCAGAGACTAATAAGATCAATATTACGTTACCAAGTCCTAAAAAAGGTTAAAATACTATGATAACTTAAGTTAGACCTACAAGCCATTGGGGGCTACCGTGGTAACTTTCTAAGGCCACAAAAGACCAAACGGAACCCAACCGAACCCCAGTGGGTTGTAATAGACCTTGTTCATATATAAACAACATGGCTCTAAATCCCTAATGCCCTAGAAAATCAAATCCTAACAATCTATTCAACCAAACGAGCGAATACGAGGAACAATTTATCAACATAAGCATAAGGCAACAAGAAGAAAGAAAGTTCATGAACAAACCTCACTGGCGAGCTTGTGGGATATTCTGGGATTGTAGAAGACCTCAGATATGCTAAGTAATCTAGTAATCAATAAGAAGTTCGAGTAAGATCATTCAGAAACACATACGAAGTAGCTGAAAAATGGAAGCAAGGGAAGAGTTGGAGATGTTAGTTTCTTTCCGAAAAAGGCAAATGATGAAGAAAGATAAACAAGGACGTTTTTTAAACTGTCCAGGAAGCCAATACAACCGTCAATTAAGACGAGTGGCATGATCCTATAAATAGCTTTGTCCACCAGTTGATAAGTGGCACGTAGGCCGCATATGAGTAACCATGAGAGGCTTGTAGTCAACAAGCATTAATGGATGGGACATGTCTCCATGATGGAACACGGTTTGGCACACAATTTCATAAGTTTGCATGATCTTGAATCATTTGATTATCCAAGAAGTCACCCATCAAACGAAACTTTTCACATACCATGGTTTGTTGGTTGGAATTCCCAAGTTATCTGCATGTAACCAAATTTAGTTAATTAATGATTGGAGTCATCCACTGATTACTTGCAAATGGAGTCTTTCAATAGTTGACGATTCTAACCCTAATTTCTATTGATTTCTATTCAAGATACCCATATCGATTATTATCCACCGGTTGGGAACATCGAGCAGCTCGCTAAGTTGCTAACACCAAGTTCTATCTACTGAATATTTAAAATTAAGCGTCATCAATAAATTCTCCATGACAGGTTAGCTTTACCAAAAATCTATATTGGATAGTTCTGACGAATGTCAATGGCTCTGCAAAAACGAAAACGATGAGGTTTAAATGCACTCACAAAAAGTATTGCAGCTAAATAACTTAGTGCACGATACAAACTATAGTTTAAGCCTTTTATTTTAATTTGATACGGGTACAACCGAATACAAAGAGATAGTTGTTAAAAGTGGCTGATGCCTACAAATATTGAATTAGTTACACCAAAGACAACCACATCAGTTAGTTAGCAAGAAAATGGCTCTTATAACTACAAAACAAGGATGAGGTACATGGGCAGTAAGGTTCAACAGCAATAGGATCGACATCCTCCCCCAACCAAATCCTCTTGGTTGTGCTCCTAGTGTGAAAAGTTCATTTGTCTTTGGTAGGTAGCATGCTCGACTATGGTTAACTAATTCTCTTATAAGTGTAACCAACAGCAAGGTCGTCAGAGTAAATGACTTCAACCCATAGGTTCACGTAGAGGAAAGGGTCTCTGACAGCAAAATTAGTGCAAACCTTCCTAGTTTCATCCAAATAAACCACTTCTTCGTCAAAAGAGAGATTAGGTTCCTCCACGAATACATAATATTAGTGAAGTAAATCCACATGAACCTTTGCCAACCCGAACAAGAGGATATTAATACGAGGGTATTTTCTACGCCCGTCAAGGACCACAGGCATAAGAACGATGAACTAGTGTTTATAGGAAACACTAGGTCCTAGTATTGGCAGTAGATATTGAGACATCTAGAGGGATCTCGGCTGTCAAATAATAAGGTTTTATTTGCAAAGATACGTCAATTGAAGGGGAACCCTTCTATTTATAGTCACTCAACCAACACAAAGGTATTAAAGGGTTACCATTTTTCAGTTCTTTGATCTTGCCACATATGTAATCATTCATGAAAAAAGGTTCAAAGAACTTAAAACAATAATGGAAAAACGATCGAAAGTGAAAACGTTGAAGCCATGCATTAATGAATGAGCATCAAAAGGTCGTGAACTGTGGGAAACACCAAGTGTCACGTTCACTTATGATAAGAAACACTAAAAGATATGGTTAGGAGACGGTTAACCTCAGTGATAACCATAACCTTCTACTGAATTTAACCACAACAGTTTGTGAATCACTGAAATGAGATAGAGTTATGAATCATTGCGTTCCTTATGCAAAGTCTCATTTTAGTTTGCCACATATCAATACGTGAGACACCGCTTGGACGACAAAACATTCGTCATCAGTATTCCTGGAGTAGATGAAGTCGTACATTGATAAGGACGACCGACAAGATCAGAGAAAAGCCTGACTATCAAGATCTCGATAAAGCAGCCACCAACCTCGAACTTACTTTGTCGTTGTTCCTTTTTCTAACAAGAGAAGATTTTGACAGTGATAGATGAAAAAGATCTATCGATCTCCTAAAAGCTTTCGTCTATCGACTCTTCCATGAATCCCCGCCTATCGAATCTCCTTAAGTAGGCGAGGATAACAACATTGTTCCTATCCCTTTTGATCTGTTTCAACCACCCTTCCATTTCGGTCCAAGCAAGCCCAAGTTCAAATTTGGCTCAAGCAAATCCAAAACAGTAATAAACCATTCAAGTTCATCATTAGGATGCAATGAAATCCAATTAGATGTTAAATAGTTGGATTGTATAGCCTTCTAAATGAGAGAATCTTTTGCAACTTTTGTAATTATAGTTTTTGTTGTAATTTGTTTGTAAGCATTTATGTGTAATTTTTTTAACTGTTATGATGTAAAATGCTCACTGTCAATTTTTGCTTAATACCACTCAAGCAAGAATTTGTGTGCAGAGGTGCAAATGCTCATTGCCCATTTTGGCTCAATACTGCTCGAGCAATTATCTTTTCATAGGTTACAAAAATGCTCACCGCCCATTTTTGCTCAATATCGCTCGAGCGAGAATTCCTTTTCTATATATAGAATTTCATTTCGTGTAATAAGAAGACTTTGATGAATTTGAAATATGAAAAACACTTTGTGTGTTGAAGAGAGGTTCTCTCATGTTTATCTTCCTTTATCCATTTTTCAAGCCAAGGAAATGGTAGTGGATACCTTTAAGTTGGTGGACTTGATCTTTTATGCTTAAAGCCTTCAAGTTGGTGGATTTCATTTATCCTTGAAGACCCCATTGGCATCTATCGTATTTATGTAAGTTTATCTTTTCTTTTTGTAATTGTTGGAGTTGAAGTTTCTTGAGTTTGTGTTCTTAAGAAGCTTATTGTTGTTGTAAAGTTGTTGCTTGTTTTTGTGAGTGTTGGAGGTTGATGTTTTGTGTTATTATTGTGAAAGATATCGTGTTATTAGTTTTTAAGTTGAATATTGTTGTTTGTTGAGGTTATTTAAGTGGTTATTGGAGTATTTATTGGAGTTTCCATTAGTATCATTTTAGTTGGTATTTTAAGTTTTAATCTCACTCAGATATTGAGTGAATTCGTAACCCGATTCGCGTCATTTGGTATCAGAGCTTTGGTTGAATTGATTTGAGTGAGTTAGATTTGTGATTGCATGTAAGATTTATAAAACGCCATGAAGGTTTTGTGTCTTTAATGGTGAATTTTGAAATTGGCTCAAGAAGGAAGATGATGAATAGTAGTTGTTATATTAGATAAATTAATTTCTTAATTCCACTTATCCCATACTCCAACTCCACAACCTCTTGACACCTCACCACCAAACCCACCCATCATCTTATACCTTCACCAAACCAACACCACCACAATTTGACACCTTACCCCACTAAACCAACCTCATTGACCTTAATCTCTACCCACCCAACTAAGTCCTATTCCCATTTGGTTAACCCCATCCTATCCTAACTAAACATTATTCACTTACTTAGCCATACTATTATCATAAATACTATACACGTAAATATTATTCCCCAAATACTATTCCATGAATATTATTCTAAATCTACTATTTATAGATACTATTTAAAATTCATTATTTCCAAATACTATTGGGAATCCAATGTTCACGAACACTGTTCATGACCACCTTTTCACCTCCATTACAACCTATACCATAACCAACATGTCTAGTCAAAGCCAACAAAAGATGAAATAATTGCAAGAACTTGTGGCTATGAATTCCAAAAGGTTGAACGACCTTACCAAGCTAGCCATGGAAAAATTTGGCCCACCCACCATTCATTTAGCCAAACACATCTCTGACCCTTAATCCAAAATCAACACTTTGAGAAAGAAGAAGTGATGAATTTGTTAATGCCAGGAGGTCTAGACATGAGAGAAGATCAGGTAAACATTATAGAGATGATGAAATAGGATTGATAGATGAAATACCCGACTTTAAAAGAAGATCAGATCCGAATGTTTTCCTTGATTGGTTGATTGCAATAGAAAATTTATTTGAAGTCAAAGGATATTCAAATAGACAAAGATGTAAATTTGTTATTTTGAAATTTAAGGATTATGCATCTTTGTGGTGGAAGAAGTTAAAGGAGACAAGGGATAGAAAAAGGAAGGAGAAAATAAAATCTTTGGAGAAGTTGAAGAAATACTTGAAGAAAAGATTTCTACCAACAATCATATGCAGAGCTTTATATGAAGCTTTATAATTTGAAGCAAAGAGAGAAGAGGGTGTTGAAATTTAGCCTAGGATCATGCAATTAGAACTGATTTAACCATGATTTGTGAAGAAAACACTCACATAATTCCAAGCTAGAAAGTGTTAACTTTTGGCCTAAACTTCCTTGATTTTCTTCAAGCTTTTGCCCAACCCTCCAAGTATGTTGAACACCTCTAATGGCTAAGTACACTAGCCCCTTTGGATTGATGTTTTTCTTACTAGAGAAATCAAGTGAAATTTGAAGCAATTTCACAAAGAAATGAGAAAGAGAGCTCACGGCAATGGCAAGGAGGAAATGTGATATTGCATTATGTTAATTGTTTCCAAAAAAACTTTATACACTAATGCATACTTGATTTAAGGAATGAGCAATTACCCCAAATTAAATGCAACATTTAATTCAATTAATCCTAATCATAAAAATCAAATAATTCATGGCCACAAAAATTCATGGAGTAATATTCCAAGAATATTCCATGTGTAATCTCATTTAAGTCCATAACATTTAATTCCTTATACTTTAATCCTTGGGCCTTAATGGGCTTGGGTTAGTTTGAAAAGTTTCCAAACTTTGTCAAATAGATCTAATCTAATTTAAAAGTCAAAGCCCAATTCTATTTAGTAATCCAATTCACTAAATTTGCCTATTTAGAGTTTAAGCCTATGAAAAAACCAATGTGAATAGTTAAAATAGTATTAATAAAATCACTATTTATCCCAGTGAAAAAGTGTGCTCTCGTAACTCCTGTATCAATCCATTGCCGGAGTGTCATCGGAGTACGACCCATTAGGCTTCCGGATATATTGGCCGTAAATCATGTTTTCTCAGACTATCCGGATGTCTGAAACCTAATTCCGGATCCTTATGATTTACTACGTATGATTGGCTTATAGTAGAGCACCGTACCCTCCAATTTTTTGAAAGAATTCGTAAACCTATTAACCTGTTTCAAGTGTAGTTTCATGTAATTAAATCCTATACCGGATGTCACATATGAGGTCTAGGGTTAGAATGTATCTCCCCTAATAACGACGTACAGTTCGGATCCTTGTTACGACTAATTCTCTTTACCGAGACATAATTGTGAACAATCCTTATCACACTTACCATCGCTGATCAGCCTTTGAGAAATCGTCGTCGAATCTTGTGTGACATCATCTCCTTTTACCTGAAGTGATATTTCTCATCTTGATATTACATCCACTCGTAAATAGTTCATGGTACATCCAACGACAAGCATTTCTATAACCCGAAAAGAGTTATTCACGCAAGTATCAAAGCTCATCGATCCTTATATGAGATGGCTGTATGTCTCAGGTCTAAGAATTACTTACATCTACCCTGAAAGGACCTCCCATAGACACTTAGGTAAAATACTAATGGGATTCCGTAGCGGGCCGTGTCCAGTGAATCTATTCTTGTATCCAAACAGCTAACAGTGTTCCCCTATACACTTGTATAAGTATCCAATACTTAGATTTGTGAGAATCATATTGTTATACTTCTATAGCCAATACAAGTGTAATACTAGTCTATCCGTACTACTGATGTCCAGTCTTGACAGTACTTTGACCAGAGACTTTTTAATGATGTAATATTTTAGTGAATTGATTTCTGTCTCACAATCAAATTATTCATATTCACATCATATGACTTTTATCATAATGTAATCCAATTACAAATAATGATAAAAACATACAATTTCCTTTATTACATAAATCACTTGTGTATAATATACAAAGTATATTTTACAATGTGATGCTCTAAGACACAATTAGTCCAATAGAGTATAGAAACGTACCATTGGGAATTTAAGAAATTAATGAACACGAGTGATTTTCAGGAATCTCAAAAGCAAACAATTGCTAGGTTCTTTAGAGGATTGAATGACAACATTGCACATAGGATTGAATTGCAACCTTATGACACTTTTGAAAGCGTTTGCAAGTTAGCCATCAAGGTGGAAAGGCAAAAGAAGTCATTGAGATTTGCCCCGCTTAGAAATCCTTTCAAGGCTGAAGAACCTTCCAAGAACACTCTTCATATTTTACACCAGATCCATTGCCAAGGGTAAGTAAAAAGAGAAAATTGTTGAACCTTCAATAAAGAGGTCAAGTTTCACTAGGCCTAAAGTTGCTCTCAAAGAATTGAAGTGCTTTACATGTCATGGCTATGGACATTTCCAAGCCGATGCACAAACGAAAGGGAGATGGCTAACAAGAAAATTGAAGAGATTGAAGAATCACTCAAGAGGGAAGAGCAAGAAAAAGAAAAAGTTGCGGGTGAAGAAGAAACCTTAAAAGAAGTCTTCCAAGAAGAATCACTCAAAGGAGAAGAAAGTCAAGTGGAAAAAGCCTTCACAAAACATGATCTTATCCTTACTCTACTTGAGGCCGCGAAGAGGAGCTTAGAAAGTGGATTACTCGAATTACAAGCTAGGGTACAACCTTTAGTTGATGAGCCCAAATATATCCTTCCTCTAGAACTTTCGTTTGGTTTACAACCATTGAGTGGGTTTGAGTTAAATAAGAAAGATTGTGGGCTTGATGAAAATATGTAGATAATAATGGTTGATTGTCCAAGTAAAAGTATTGACAACTTTTCAATCCAAGATGAGTTTTCTTTAAAAAGAAACAATTTCCCTGTGACAAAATGGAAGATTTGAGAGGATCTTGGATAGAAAGTTCCATGAGGAAGATCTGACTGATTCTTAGGTGTCAACAAGACACTAAGAAATTTGAGGGAGCATTTTTATAGGTTTAAAATACAAGCCATTGTGGGAAGATATGAAATATGTCCTGGGCTAGAAATAATTTCAAATCGAATCCTTACATTCCTATTCTATTTCTAAGGCAACCATATGAGAATTTGAGCATGAGTTCTATTGTGTTCTCAACTAGGACCCAAAGAGATTGCATGGTGTTACTTAGAGCATAGAAGACAACTTTCAGAATTTAAGGACAAATTCTCTTTAACCTGGAAAGTATGATCCGTTTCAGCCACACTTTCATTTCGGTCCAAGCAAGCCCAATTTCAAATTGGGCCTGAGCAAATCTAAAACTGTTATATTTTGGCCACCCTCCGAATTCGGTCTAGATCCAAATTCAACCCGAACAAGTCCAAATAGGTAATGAAGCTTAATTTCATCATTGGGATGCAATGAAATCCAAGTAAATATCAAATATTTGGATTGCATAGCCTCCTAAATGAGATTTGCTTTTATACTTAATTATAGTTGTTTTGTTATTTTGTTGTATTTTCGTTTTATTTCAATTATAATCATTTTGTTGTAATTTTTATGTCTATCTAGATATTGTAGGTTGTAATCTTTTCAAATGTAATTATCTAGCATTATTGTCTAGGTTGTAATTGCAAGTGTCAACACTTGCAAAATTTCATGTTTTGTGTGTTTTTCTCAGGTAAGTCAGTGGGCTCAGCGCTGCGGCGCTCACACACCCTCGCCACGGTGCTCATCCGAAGTTACAAATCCTTCACAAGTCAGATAGCCCAGCGCCATAGCGCCCAAAGCTCACCGCCACGGCGCCCATGCAAAGCTGCATCTGGTTCCCAAGTCAGAGAGCTCAGCGTTGCGGCACCCAGAGGCTACAACCGCGGCGTTCAAGCCCGAGAATTCAAATTTTACCCTTATTTTGTTTTGCTTGTAAGGGTTAAGTGAGGGGCATTTTTGTCCTTCCGTTTTCTTCTATAAGGCCACTCTATATTAGGCCATTCTTCACTTGTAATACTAAGACTTTGATAATGAAAAAATTGATGAAACAATTTGTGTGTTGGAGAGTTCTCTCTCAAACTTATCAACCTTTATCCAAGTCAAGCCAAGATTTGGTGGTGGTCTAATTAAAGTTGGTAGACATTGTCCTTTAGGCTTGAATAATTTGGCAACTATCTTGTAAGTTTATTAATTATTTCTTGTTGTTGAATATTTATGTTTCTTGTGTAAGATTGTTGGAGAAGTTGTTACATTTGTGAAGTTTGTGTAGTTGTTGGTAGCTTATATGTTGCTAGTTTTAAGTTGAACATTTGTTGAAGTTTGTGGTGATGTTTTAGGGTTGATTTAGGGTAGAAAATGGTGTGTTTAAGAGGGATGAACAGTAATCCCGAAATTCAATTTTGAGGGCTCCAAAAATCACTTAAATTGGCTTCATATGCTACCCCGTAATATAACAAAAACGATTATAAAATCTTCAAGATCAATATTAGGATGCAATGAAATCCAATTAGATGTTGAATAGTTGGATTGCATGGCCTCCTAAATAATAGAATCTTTTGTAACTTTTGTAATTGTAATTTTTTTTGTAATTTTGTTGTAATTTGTTTGTAAGCATTTGAGTGTAATTTTTCTAAGTGTTATGATGTAAAATGCTCACTGCCCATTTTTGCTCCGTACCGCTCGAGCAAGAATGTGTGTATAGAGGTGAAAATGCTCGCTGCGTATTTTGGCTCATTACCGCTCGAGCAAGAATCTTGTAATGGGTTGCAAAAATGATCACTGCCTATTTTTGCTCAATACCACTCGAGCAAGAATTACTTTTCTATATATAGGCTTTCATTTCATGTAATAAGAAGACTTTGATGAATTTGAAATATGAAAAACACTTTGTGTGTGTGTTAAAGAGAGGTTCTCTCTTGTTTATCTTCCTTTATCTATTTTCCACCAAGGAAATGGTGGTGGATACCTTCAAGTTGGTGAACTTGGTCTTTTATGCTTGAAGCCTTCAAGTTGGTAGATTTCCTTTATGCTTGCAGACCCCATTTGTCATGCTCCATAACCCCTTATACAAGAATCTCGAGAGTGAAATAAATAAATAAAATAAAGTAAAATAAAAATCAAAGAAATGTTTTAATCAAAAACATTTATACAGAAAATATACATTTTTATACATAACTCAAAAACCAAATACAATTTAGGGTACCTAACAATAACCCAAAGACTGTTCGAGATCCTTGATGTGAGCTTTGGACCACCACCGCTAGACTTCTAACCTTGGGCACCTGTGAAGGAAGGGATGAACAACACAACCTAGTAGGAATTTCTACATCTATATAGTTTTATAATATTTTTAATTTCAATCATGCATCATACAATTCACACAACACATCCAATCATTTCATTACTCTCATTCACATATATACCAATTTCACTCCTAGAAATTTCTGCCCAAAATCACACAACCAATAACCACATCATAAATTTCAACCAATAGTCATATATGCAATTTTTCAATATAGTGTTTTCCTTAGACCTTAGATCAGTCAAGCCTGCTGATTAGCACTTAAAAGTGTATGTTTATGAAGAGTTTAAATCATTATTTTTACACTTTAAGTGCTATTAATG
>JANLJB010029374.1:0-14797 GCA_026212285.1 Bursera cuneata
AATATTTTATATATATATTTTTTAATGTTTTACATTCAAACAAATTAAAAGTTGTATTAATACAACAAAGATAAAAATCTTTTCTTTAAAAATTAAAAAATAGAAAATAAAAGAATTGGAACCGACTAATCATCTGAATATTACTTACTATGTTTTCATGGATATTCTATTTGCAGCTGTTTCCGGAGAAGGCTTCATAGCTCGAGACATAACTTTCGAGAACACCGCCGGACCGGAGAATCATCAAGCGGTAGCCCTCCGATCAGGCTCTGATTACTCTGTTTTCTACAGCTGTAGCTTCAAAGGCTATCAGGACACCTTGTACGTCTACTCTCAACGCCAATTCTACCGCAACTGTGACATATACGGAACCATAGACTTTATTTTCGGCGACGCGGTTGCCGTACTCCAAGGCTGCAACATCTACATAAGGAAACCAATGAGCAACCAAAAGACCACTGTCACAGCACAAGCACGAAAAGACCCTAACGAAAACACTGGCATAATCATCCATAACTCGCACGTTACCGCAGCATCTGATATGAGAGCTGTACAGGGCTCCTACAAGAATTACTTGGGGAGGCCATGGCAGAAGTACTCAAGAACAGTGTTCATGAAGACAACTATAGATGGTCTGATAGACTCTGAAGGCTGGCTGCCATGGAGTGGCAACTTTGCTCTGAGCACTCTTTATTATGGTGAGTATATGAACACTGGAAGTGGTGCAAGTACTAGTGGGAGGGTGAAGTGGCCGGGGTACCACGTTATCAAGAGCCCGGCGGAGGCCGGAAAGTTTACGGTTGGAAGCTTCTTGTCTGGAAATTCATGGATTCCGGCCACCGGTGTGCCGTTTGAGGCTGGTTTGTAAATTAAGATACAGTTTTTATTGTAGGGAGAAAGGGTGTTTGTCACTTGTAAAACAGGAAAGTGACTTGAAGGGTTGAATTTGTCATGTACTTTTGTTGGTTATTTTTCTCTTTATACGGATCGTATATTGGAAAGTGGTGAATTTGTAATAGAAAATAAGCAAACTTATTGTGTGATAGAATAATGAGTGTTGTCAAGTTACAATTATAATTGTATATTGCAACAATAAAACTAATAAAAATAATTCATGGCTTGTTTATTTCTAGTTACTCTTATTTAATGTTTGTTTTAAGAATATATGTTAAGAGCATTATCCAATTTCTATGAAGTATACATGTTAAATGCTTTCTACTTTGTAAGATCTCTCTCGAGGTCCGCACCATAGTATTATTGATCATTTTAAGAATATAAAAATCATAAATATATTTATTTTTTGTTTAAAATAATTTATTATTAAACAAATATTTCTTTAAATAAAAATTATAATATTCCTTTAATGTTTTTGAGATTTTATATTTTGATCCAAATTATAGAATCTCTTTCAAATTTGACCGGTCGGTTTTGAAAAAATTTAGGTATTATAACCCTTTATATTATTGGACATGTCAGACGTTATCTATTATCAAGAAGAAGTCATGACATCTAAATTTTAAAAAATGGGTCAATTTTCAATTTTAGATAAAAGTTCTTTGAAAGAGAGGTCGTTTTCGCATGCAATTATTATCATATCTTTCTGATTACAATTATTCTATGTTAGACTAAAATCTAGACATGAAAAATTGATAACAATTACTAAGAATAAGAAGATAAAAGAAAACAAAATTTTTAGTTGTGATGAATTATTTAATGACTTGAATACTACAAGCTCTGAAGTGATAGAAACCAAATTCAACCTTTTCAGGAAACATGATTTGGGAAAAAATTTTCCTAAAATAATAAAAGCTCGAATGAAAAGACCTTATAAATAGTAGAATTCAGCTGAAAAAATAGCATAAATGCTTAAATAACTCGTCTTGTTCAACCTTTCTCTTTCATATTGAATTCCTTCCTAGAATAATACTGCATACGTATTTCTAACTAAATTTGCTAGGCTTATTATATTCATCTCATTTGATTGAACTTATTTAATAAAGATCACAATCATTTTGTTTATAATCTTCTTGAGTTAAATTTTTAATAAAAATAGTGAGAAATAGTCAATTTAAGGGACTGTTTTGAAAAATAGAATGATTAATATTTTTTATTGTTTAACCATCTTGTCATAGCAGTGAACGTCTGTCGAAGACTCGAAATTGTAAGAATTTCTACGAGTCCAACGACCACTTTAATTGGCCATCAGTTCACTAGATAATAAAAAAAAATGGATTTGAATTTTTTAAAAATTTTCTCTTGAATTTTGTTATTTTTTACTTACTCCAATTTTCAATAGTTGGTCTTTCTAACCCATGAGCTCATAGGCGGACCCTAGAGGGGACCAGGCCCGCCCAGGCTCCTCTTAAAAGTTAAGGATTTTATTTTACCCCCTTATTTTTAATATATTATCATTACATCTCTTCTTAGAAAAAACCTTATCTTTAAATATTAACTTTTGTTTTTCTAAATTATTACCATGTTAAACTTTAAGTAGCCTACCTCTTTTAACTCTAATGACATGCATAACCTTTTTTTTAATCTAGATAATATAATTAAAATACCTATATTTTAATATCCAGCTTCTCTTATATTTTAATTTTATTATTTTATTTCATAAATCATATTTTAAACTATTATTTTTTAATTTATTTACTTTCGTATAAATGTTATCTTTCTCTTTATTTTTTTATTCTAGTTTGTAATTAATCAATCAAATTTGATTAAAAGAATACAAATTCGAAGAATTGTTAGTAAACATTAATGACTAACTCGGGAACTCTTTTTATAAATAATTTTTTAGTGAATTATATATTCTATTTGCTCCATGTTTTTCTCTTTATTTTTTATTATTATTTATAATGATTAGAGTTAAAAATTAGTAAACATCATTTTAAAAAAAAGAAAAAAAGAAAAAGAGTTTTCTTTGATACTTTTTATTTTTATTTTTATTCATTTGTAGTCTTTTAGATTAAAAAAAATACATAGTAGAAGATCATATTTTTCAAACAATTGTAGAGAGATATTAAAGAAAATTAACTTTTGAGTTAAAATCATATATTATTTTGTATTGTTGTACTCTTCTTTTATATTTTAATTAATTCCCTTATAACGTCAAGAGTTGTAAAATATATATATATATATATATATATATTAAAATATTTATGGTGTTCCCCTCTTAAACAAAATACAGTCAAAATCAAACTTTGTCATTTTAATGTCTAGTGGACGAGACCGAAACCTTTTATGGCATGCCACATTAAATCTCATGAATATATTCCGAGGATCAATATCCACGCCAAGGAATATTGCGTTACACTTACAGTAACACTACCCAAAAGCTTTTAAAAATGGCTACATGGTCCAATTTTATAAAAATCCTCCTCTTAAAATGCATATATGGTCCATATATATCATTTATAAGTCCTCCTTAGCTCAACTCGAATGCTTCTTCCCTAAGTATCGCTGAAAATAATGTCACCGAAGGCTCCACGAAGTTTCATAAAAAGACAAATCATAGGCCTTTGCGATTGTGAATAAATTATATATATAAATAGATTGGGGAAATTATAATAACCCCCCAATTAAATTTGAAGAAAACACTTAGCCCCACACTTTTACTAAACTAACACTTACCCCTCAAATACTCTTAAAAAACTAACACTTACCCCCCAAATATTTGGGGGGTAAGTGTTAGTTTTGAGAAAACAGTCATAATTTTTTGGGGGATAAGTGTGGGGTTAAGTGTTTTCTTGAAATCTAATTGGGGGGTCAGAGTAAATTTCTCTAAATAGATTATATAATTGAAAGGTACATGCCCAATGTCACGAGAAGTGACATGCATACTACCCCAACTCCAAGTGTTCTTTAATTAATGTCCAATGTGATGAGAAGTGATATGCATGACCACCCCAAGTGTTCTTTAATTAAAACAATTAATTCTTTTATTATCCATTGGCATTGACTAGTACTTGAAATGACTATTTATGATGAAACAAGTGATCATGCAATTACAAGACTCTATATATATATATAGATGTGTGTGTGTTTGGTCCTGATCGATGATACTCTGCTGTCCAACAATGACATCAAGTCATCAATGGTATGAAAATTGAGGAAATTAAGTTTGTACTTTGTGGGTTCATGATGTTATATATAAAAAGTAGAGGCAGGTGAGATTGAGACAAATAATAGCCCAAAACTCCCATTCATTAAAACGCAAGTTGTCGAAATAGCAAGGCCCTAGCTAGATGCCGAAAGTCATAGCACATGAAAAGACCATTTATACGATTGGCTAAGAACAACCCACAAGCATACCTCAGTGTTGGCCCCCGGTTGTCCTCTATCATGTACCGCTAATAGACTTTTATTTATGACCAATAAAAAATGAATAACAATAATAAACTTTGAATATGTGTAACTACGTGGAAGTATAAGTTAACCACTCATGTGAGTTAAATCCAAATATTTCGATGCCTCCTATTATGTAAAGTTAAAACAGAGTTTTAGAAAGACTGAAGATATTCTCGGTGGATTGTACTCTGCTGTCTCTAAAACTTACGGGATCATTTCAATCCTCCCATGCTTCCAATAGGTAAATGACTAGTGAGAGACTTCATGTAAAGGTAGAAATAATATAAAAATTATATACAAAACATTTTCAAATTTTTTTTGCAATCATTTCTGATTTTTACCAGCCATTTTTAGCTTTTATAACTTTTATATGTTTGTTAGCTTTCTAGCTTTTATAACTTTTACATGATAACTTATATATGTTTTGTTCTAACTTTCATATGAAATGATGCATTGGTACTCGGAGTGAATATAACTCTATTTCTTTCCAAATGAAAAGTAATATGGTTCAATCACAATATAAAAAGTAGATACTTGAGTATTTGATTATTCATACACAAATTCTAACGCATCTTCAATCCGTACAACCAGACAAGGCACTAGAGGCTCAAATAGTCTAAGTTGTAACGTAATCAGGGTCAAGCTTAATGGTCTTATCTTATGTCTACTTCATGGTTCTGGACCATGCCAGCTTATCTGTTTGACCCCCAAGATGACTCATGACTCTTTCTTTTCTAATGTAGATTAAGGAAAAGCACAAAAATATGTATAAAACATTATCTTTAATTGAAGGCCATGAACCATTAAACAACTGTTCTCCACTGGGAAAATAATGCATACAATGAATGACCCAGTGCGACTTCGACCTTCTTGCTGTCCTTATCATTTGACTGCTATGTATATAAAAGAAAGGCTTCTGATTGACAATATGTTATCATCACATAATTCGTAATAATCTCTCTTGAAATTATGAAAATTAGAATAAACTTTCCTTCAAATAATCAGATACCACATCTACAAGGCAAGTACACAAATCGAAGCCTGTAACTATCTACATATTTAAAAGTTTGTTGACGTGTGAAGGGGGTAGAGGAATTTTGTAAACAAACAGGACTTGCCAAGTAATGAAGAACAATGAACTTATTTAGAACATCAAAAATTTAGATCAGGAATGCTCTTAGTCACAAGTATTCTCTTGTTTTTATATGGCAGCAGAACAAGAAAACATATATAAAGCAACAAAAAAGAACCATTGACAGTATTTGAGTTTCTGATTTTTCCGCACCTGACATCAAAACAACCCAATTTTATTAGTCGAGCAGACCATTGATCTTGTTTGTTTTATATGAGTGCTATACGTTTATGTAATGACAGTAGGTGCTGATCGGCCGGTGAACTCCTTCATCTTAGAAAGTTTTAGAGCAACTTCCACCTGTAATAAATATAAAATGTGCATTTAAGTCAAGCCCAAAGAACAAATAAGAAGGATCAGTAGTTTAATTAGATAAAGATAATATATATTCAATATCCCACCAAAGGAGCAAGTGCCTCTTGAGAATCTCTTCCAGTTTTTGAAGAATCTTTCTCATACTGTTCAATGTAGAGACGGATGGTTGCACCTTCAGAGCCAGTTCCCGAAAGGCGGAAAACCTGAGAAAATATCCAAAATAAATAAATAGTTTTAAGTCAAATTCCAGCAAGTTTTTAATCCAAGAACAACTTTTTAGTGGGAATACTCTCCCGGACTTCAATCACTTCTGCTGTCTCTACCAGGAGGCAAAAGTTTACATCAAAAAAGAAACCAATCTAAATGAAACCTGCAGTTCTATAAAAAAACTCTTATGCAGGGACAAAAAGTTTTCAATTTTCTACCCAAAACCTCAGTTTGACATTCACTCCCGAATGGAAAATCAAATCAATTAAGCTTTTATTAACCCTACTTCAATTTGGTTCACTTACCAATCTTGATCCATCCTCAAACAAATATCGAATACCCTGGTGGGACGAGATGGAACCATCGACAGGATCTTTGTATTCAAATTCATCAGCACTGGCAACATTTGACACATCTGAACGTGTCCCCTTCACAATCCTGTGATGAGAGATGGCATAAATTCTTTCAAAAGAAAATATAAACATTTTAACAAAGAAATATATTGTGCATCATGGTGACAATTGTGATAGCTAATTCAAATTTTTGACAAAAGTAGATTTTTAAGGATTACTTTTAAGAATTATTTAGAAGTAATTAGTGGTATCTCATGGACCATCATAATCAAAATTTTATCAATTTTAGGACTATTTTGAGTATAATACCAAATCAAACTAATAATCTCAGAGAACCAGGTATCTTTTCTAATACGGATCACCAAGACTAGCAACCTAAACTTGCATTGTAGATTTTTCAAGAACGCTCCTACAGGTTCATTAACAAGAGTTCCTTAATAAGAAGAAATAACAGAAGATGTTCAGGTGCACTGATGCTTCCCTCCTTTTTTTTTTTTGAAAATACGTGGTAGTTAAGGATGATATAATCCATATCTAGAGGTTAGCACAGATAGATATCACTATAGATAGAAGTAAAATAAGGTACTTGCACTCAGAATGTATAAAAAATAAGAATTATATATACATATAAGGCACCCAAAATACAACAGTTGATCACTACTTGAGGAAAAAAATAAACAAAATAAACTTGCTTAGTCCAATAGAAGCATTGCTTTTAAAAACATACTGATTAACTTCGGGAATGGAAGATTGCAATTTAACCAAATATGCCATTAACTCCTTTGCTGCACCTGCATCCACATTCTTCAGAAAACAATTTGAACAAATTAGATAATAACTGAACATTTTTATGGCTGATGACACAATCAAAACCGAGGAAATTATATAATACCTCATAGTCATATCGAGTGTAGTAGTGGCGACCATAGGTAGCCCAATGCTTGCGAACTATATCTTCAACCGTCACAAGCTTCCCCCCATTGAGGTTTTCCTTATTTTTATAAGCAAGTATAGATAGCCAAGCCAGAACTGCCCAGATTCCATCTTTCTCACGTATATGGTCTGAGCCTGTTCACAAATGTTTTGATATATGTGACCAGCCTTGATAAAGTATCAGTGATTTCAAACATCAAAAAAAATTTCTTGATACATAAAAATTTGCCAAATACTAACCAGTTCCAAAACTTTCTTCCCCACAAATTGAACATAGTCCAGCATCCATCAAATTACCGAAAAATTTCCACCCAGTGGGCACCTGGTATATAAGCAGATAACCAAATTATATGCCATATAATACGTGCAGCACAAGAAAACCAACAATCAAAACCTTGCAACGCAGAATACCTCAAAGAACTTCAAATTCAAGTGTTTGGCCACAACATCAAGGGCAGCTGAAGTTGGCATGCTCCTTCAAATAGCAAACAAAACATGATTTCAAACACTGGAAATAACAGAACGATAGACCACCTGATAAACCCCCCTTGCGTTTCACATATAAGAGATGTCCAAAATAAGCCCATCTAAGTAATACAGCGCAGCCCAGCCCACCTGACTTTATTTTGAATTTAATTTGTTATGTTGTGTTGTCGTTTGATTTAGTGGATTTGAATTACTGTTGTCCTTTTGAGTAGGAGGCATGAGTGAGTGATTGAAGTGTCGTGTGAGCGAGCTGGTCTAGGGTATTCGGCAATCGGGGATTTCAGAGTCATTTCGGAGAGGGAGTGACTCTCGAAACTCACTCAATTTAGCTTTCTGCATCTTCTATTTTCTGCTGTAATTCTGGTGCCACTCTTTAAGTCAATTACACTTGTAATTTACTCTTTCTTTTCTTCTATTTCTTCTGGGTTTGTTGCTTTTCTATACAAAATTGTGGTTGTTTGTTGCTGTTTGTGTTGAGATTACTAGGTTCTACCACAGAACTGAAGCTTAAATCTTCAAAACTTTAATTAAAATGCCACAAGATTGCAAGACAGGATCAGAAAATTCAAGAGAAAAATGTTTAGCTCTAAAATGAGAAAATGAAAAAAACAAAAAGATAGAACACAAGCACTTTAAAAATGTTTATAAAACTGAAGAAGCAAGTTATTGTGCCAACATGCTCTAAGACATAAAAAAATTTTAGGCGGAAGCCTTATTATAACTTTATCACAAAAACTTTAATGAGACTTATGTATTTTTAAGAAACTTAAATATAATAAAATAAAAGGAAGCCATATCCTCAAGGCCCTCACAAGTGTAGTTAGCCCTCAATTCTCAACCTTATCATGCCCCACCGCCCACATCCCCCATCCAAAATCCTAAAATTTTAGCTACTGCTATAATTGCACATGCTATTTCATGATGTTCTTTCATTTTACAGTCAATAAGCATGCCAATCATTTTTAGACTACAAAATAGATATTTTGTTTCTAAGGATTTATGTGCTAACCTACTGAAAATATATATGTTCTTAACCATTATTTTCCATTTCTTTTTTGTCCTAGATGATTTATAAGCACTGTATTGATTAAAAATTACTGCTATAACCAGAAACAAGTTAAAACAGACATTGCGCACACAAAAACTGAAAAATAAAAGAAGCTAAGCAGAAAAATGAAAGACCTGGCAACTCCCTTCAAACCAGCAGAAAAATAAGGTATCGATTCAACTGCATTTGCAGCAATGATAGCAACTGAATCTGAGGGAGTAACAAAAAACCTAGCGAACATAAAGGAATATGTAAGAGCAGATAAGTGTTAATTTTTATTTATTTGAAATTTCTCTGACAAGAAAACCAATTGCTATGGTTTACCTTTTACCAAGGATCATATTACGATCAGCATCACCATCAGCAGCAGCACCAAATTCTGGTGGTTCATCTTGGGATTCTGATTTACCCAATCCCATACGAGCAACCAATTCTTTTGCGTAAGTCAAATTGGGATCTGGATGTCCTCCTCCAAAGTCCTCCTGTTTGAGGTGAGGTCATGCATTAACAAAGAAAAAATAAAATCATTAGGACACAGCTGAGAACTGATAAATTCTTATAGCCATAACTTAAAACAACTTATAACTAGACCTTGGGGACACAGTTTAATAACGAGCTTTCTTTTGCACCAAGCTCTTCCACAAAAATACGTTTTGCATAGGCACCAGCAACTCCATGTAGTGCATCATAGCTTTAAATGACAGCAAAAAAAAATTTCAGAATTTGAGATATACCGAAAAGATATTGCAGAAAAGAATACTATGCATCATAGAAACAAATGAGTGCCTCATACCAGAATGAAAATTTTGGAGATGAAATCAGCTTCCGGATAGACTCAAAGTCAAAAATTGACCTGGAAGATTGTTATATAAAAATAAATCAAATTAATATATTTAAAAAAAGGGCGATAAATATCATAAAAAAATAATACACTATGAACAGTTCCCACGATTTTATGGAATTACAATACAAGAAAAAAGTTACATGTACTTTTAACATGCAAACAACTTGGTGCCCTTACAAGGTCACGTTCTACAACTTGTGGAGATAACAGACTTTCAGTCTATTAAATCAAGGCCATTGCTCTATGAACCATGTTGAAGAGGAGAAAAATGATTTACAACTTCAATGTAGACTAAAAGAAAGGGTGAACAAGACGAACGTCTTTTTTTTTCTGTCAAAACAACCAAATGAATATAAAAATGGTACATTCCACTTGCCAGTACATGTAGGTAACATGTAAATTTAATTAAGCCTTCACTTACAGTTTTAATTTGAAAAAACGATACCCCAATCTTGCAAAAATCCCATTTGAAAAACAAAACCTTTGCTGTTTTATATTTCAGCATGCGTAATATAAAATGTATTAAGTCATGAATACAAACATGAAAATGAAATGCCTTCCAACTGTGGAAAATTAATGATAGATTTGAATCTAATTATAAGAGAAAAAATGCAATCACACATATACTTTCAGCTACCACATCGTAACGGATCATTGTATATCAGACAACGATGTGCACTATGATGAACTTTCTTTTTCACTAATTTAAGAGCATTTAAGACTGAACTCACTAGTTCTGTATGTAGTAAATGTTATACAGTTTAGACACAGATGAGGTGGCAGAATGAGATCAGTTATCTTTACTTTGTGTTCAAGTTCACCACACTGACCATGTTATATCAAGAAGAAAGAAAAGACTATATCATAGAGGAAAGAAATACATAAGCATTTTTCAAAAATTGTTCCTAATTAAGATAAATATAAAAAAAAAAAATTTATTTAAAAAAATAATAAGAAAACAAAAGAGAAAAAGCTTACTTCATCAATTTCACATAATCACTGGCTGAATCAAAAACCTCAACATCAAATTGTCCCTCAGGCCCCGCAAAGCTGGTTACACCTATGGCTGAGATATCCGCCTGGGATGAACATCAAAAGTTTTACCAAAGAAACATTTTTAATGGAACTACAAAAGCAAAAACTTAATAAAAACAACAAAAAAGGGTAAAATAAACATATTGTAGCAGAAGGTAAGATATACATCTGGTAGATCTTCTGCAATTAGGTACTCCTTTATTGTTGTTGTGTTTTCATAGATCTTATTGGTGATTCCCTCTGGTGCAGGTCCTCCATTTTCCATGTTGTATTTAATACCAAAATCCTGTAATAAAAAACAAAGAATGAAATAACTACAATCCAAATGTTAACTATCTTGTCCAAATTTTCAGGGTTTGAGAATGTGAAAGGCATAAGAATTCTTGAACGGAAATGGAAAAGAATGTTGCATTTTAAATGTTCAGCCACTTTCGTACAGTACCATTTCTGGCTATGTCCCATTACTCAAATGAGATATCAAATAATAATTTTCTCTTAATCCACCACTTTCCCAGAACTTGGATACATTATAATACATCCCTTAAGTCTAACTCATTTCCCTCTTTAGAACATTCAAATTAAAAAAAAAAACAAAAAAGAGCAATTGACCAATATTATGGACTAAAATCCCACACAAGAGAGACCAGAAAAAGTATAATATAGAAATTTAAAAGGTAAGCATAACCTACCTCATGAGGACCTCCTGGATTGTGACTTGCAGTCAATATGAAAGCCCCTGATGCCTTCGAGCCCTTTTAATATAAGTCAAAATAGTGTCATGGTTACCATTTTTGTAATTTGTTATGATTTAGTAATAGCTTCCAATAATTCAAATAAGAAAAAGACAATCAGAAAAGGAATGATATTTTGAATGAACTTTTGGGCAAAACAACTCACATCAGCTCCAACCCTTTCGCGAATTACAGCTGATACAGCAGGAGTTGAAAGCAACCCATTTTGACCAACCCATATTCGCCGTACACCATTAGCAGCAGACATCTTAATTATAATCTGCAAATCAGTCAAATGCATTAGAAATAGAGATCGTGAAATTCTCATTAGGTATCAGGCAAAAAAATTTATGCTATAAATGAATAATGAAAAGCATTATACCCAATCCCTAATCAAACCCAACAGAAGCAAAACCTTGGCACAGGCAAGTTCTTAATTGTGTCGAAACAGATCATAAGGCTTAGGTTTTGGTCGCATTAGGGTCTCTTTTGTAATTGGACATGTCATCCACCAGCCCAAGGTTATACCATCAAGTTAACAAATATTGCAGTCTACTCCTTCCTATTTTGGCAATAAAGGACACCCTCAACGTGAACACAGGAAATTATACACAAAATTACACATCTCATACAACAACTGATCTTGGAAAATCAGCATCCTGGTGATAGAAGAATAATTTTGAAGCTTATATGAACAAATATTACACCTCTCGCTGCTGCCAAAATTTTCATGCTCTGCGTGGTAAATACCTTAGACATTCTTGTTGCTAGATTTTGTTTAGCATAAACTTCTTAACTGCTCCGTCTTGTTAATTAAAGCATACTAACCGCGGCTTCTGATAAACAATAAGAGTACATGGAACAAGAGATGAAAAAATGAATATGTCAAATATAAACACATTGACAAGTTTATGCTAATCGTAGGCTGCATTTTGGAGTATTTTTGGCATTATCAAAAAGACTGCCATATACCCTTTTTTAATTTATTTTGTAATGTTCAGCTGAAATAAACAGAAGAACTTTAATGGATCAGAGATGCACTTAGTGCAATTTCTAGAGAAGAACTTGTTATTAGGTACTTCCCTAAGATGCGGTACCAGTTGATTTTGCAAAAAACACAACCAAGCAAAAGACTATCCTATAAAAGCACTCCCAAATGCAACCCTGGACAAGGTTAGCCTTCTACCTCACCCAGGAATGACTTTCATTTCCCAATTATGAGTCATCCAACTTCAAGAAAAATAACAACTTCAAAATATGCAAACTAATATTACATTGCATCACACAATCAATTGGAGAAAGAAGAAACGGAGCATTACATGGATAATTCAAAAACATATGACAAGTTAAAAGATATAACATTTCACACATAATGCATATGTTGAAACATATGGTACAGTTACCTGAATGGCATCCTTTGAGTAATATCTGCCATCACCAGAAACAACAAGTGTAGCACCTACACAAACGAACAAAAACTTACCGGTTAGCATAATTCACTCAAAATAAATGTATTTTATTTCAAATATTTTATTCAATATGAAAAGTGATAAAAATGAGCAGTTACATTTCTTATAAATCTAAAACTAGAAACTGAACTTATAAATTGTTTTTTTTTCTATTGAAAAGTCCCAATTCGTTCTTCAGGAGAAGGAATAGAATATATTAAGACACATTCTAGCAATGATGATGCAAAAATCTTCACAAAGTTTAGCACATGCCACCAAATATAGCAAGCATACAATCATAAAAAATGACCACGTAGACTAAATGATAAATGTGCCTCTGAGACTGGAATACACAACCAACAGAACATCGTTGTTAGGGCTACATAAACCAAAAGAAAGCAATCTCCTTTTAAATAATAATAAATAAATAAAGAATTTAGTCACTGTTGAAGCCTGACCAAAAGTGACAGGTTTTCTTCCAAGTCTAATCCTCTTATTGCAACTATAGATCCAAGCATATACAGCACAAGAGGAAATGAAAATATGAGCTGAAACACAAGAATTGCAATGAACAACGGAAACTTTACCTCTAACTTTTTCTGCTGAGAGTGCATTGAATGTTGACTGAACAAAATTATGCAGGTAATTTGGTTGCTTAAACACTTTCACCTACAACATCCCCAACATAATATAAATTATGCAATGTAAAGCCATCTTATAGAGAATATACTTGGAAAATAAAAATTTTAGAAATACAGACAAACTCAATCGCTTATTTAAGAGAATCTAACAGCAATATGTTATAATCCAATTATATCGATTCCTTTTAAAAGTTCCAGTTAATCAATTAATACAATGATTCGTGTTCCTATCCGATTTTTCCTTAACATATATCCTTAAACGCATATGTTCAATACAATCAATCCCCTTTTGAAGCACCAAAGATGAACTTTTTTGAGTAAAGCAACAATTTCAGAGACGATCTTGTACGACGAAGAGATCCAATTGCACGCTTATTAAACCATCTCGCTTAGCAGACTCTCTGAAATATGACTTCGTCATTAGTTCAAGAGTACACATAAGACATCCATAACGCTAGTCAAAGCTAGCTAATTAAACTAACAAATTCTATTAACGACTTAAAGATAATGCCACTGCCATCGGATACTTAATTATATATTCAATTATTTAATCGTCGAAAATCAAATCCATAAGTAAACTAGATCTAAACGAGCTACACATTATACTCTACGGCATTAGTTCTTAAAATTCAAGTAGAAAGAAGATTCTGAAATAGTGAACGCACAGTTTCCGGTGAATACAATCGAGATCAGATTCAACGAAAACAGAATCAAAGAAGTTTAAGCACATCATGCATGAATCAATTGATCGAAACAATTAATATCAAGAATCGATGCGATCAACAAAAGAAGAAGAGATCCGATTCGAAATGGAGAAGTAGAAGAGTGAAGGAACCTTCTTGCGGAGACCAGAAGTACCAGGCTTCTGGCCGTCGATAGGCGAGGTTCCCTTGCGTGTAACACTAAACATCACCATTTCCGCTCTGGTTAACAGAGAGAGAATTGAATTGAAGTGGAATCGTTTTTTGATAAGAGAAAGTGCTGTACTTAAGAGATGACTGTGGCTTTATAGAAAGCTGGCGGAATAAGAAGGAGACGTGTGTGAGATTCTAATTTTTACCTTTATTTTCTTTTTTTCTTTTTTAAAAAAAGTAAATAAAAGGAATTCGAGAGGGAGAATAGGATGAGGAATATGCGATTGAACAAAATGGAACGGGAAAAGAACGGTTCCTACGGTTACCACTTGGTCTTGGATGTCCGTTCCCTAACAATCGTTTTCCATGTCCATGTCCATCTTCATTTTCATTTGATTCTCTCCATTTTTTTTTTTTTTT